>JAJPUD010009425.1:0-75122 GCA_023553655.1 Myrmecobius fasciatus
GGTGGAGGCCGTGGTGAGGAGCTTCGCCAAACACACGCAGGGCTACGGCCGAGGTGAGTCTGGGGGCCCAGCAAGGTCTTTCTCTCCGGGGCCCCTCTGACCTCCCACTCGAGGCCGGCAGAAAGGCCGTGGCCCCTAATCCGTGCCAGCCAGCATTCCGTATCAAGGCCCACTCCAGCCGCCTGCCACTCGCATTCCTGACCTTTAGTGGTCTTTAAGGTGGTGAACCTTGAGACCCGTTGAGGCCTTCCCTTCTCTCCGGCCCCATTTCCCTGGCCCAGGAGCTGTGGGTCATCCAGCCTCTACCTGGGTGGCTCTGATGTCCAGTTTTGGGTGAGCCCCACTTCTCCTCTTGATTCTGACGGGATGTCAGTGGAAACTATCTTCAGCTGCTTGAGGGCAAGGACTGTATCCCATTTGGGTTGGGATCCTCTGCACAGACTCAGAGGAGAGGCCGGGACTGGTCTTCAGGACCTAAGAATTGTCAGCACAGAGATGGCACTTATGCCCGGGAGGAACCGAGAAGTTACCTGGGAGTTACTGAGCCCTGGGCCTCATCCCAGGGAGGGGCATTGCTTCCAGTGGCAGGGGCATGTAAGAAATAGGCATTGAATTGAATGAAGGCTCAGTTCCTAGGAGGAGTCTGGTGGTTTGTGGAAAAGTTAACTGGTGAAAGAAACCTGCCTTGTTTCCAGTGGCCTTCGTAAATCAGAACCGTGTAAAGTTAAGTTGGAAAGGCGGAGTTGTTCAAGTCCGGGACTGTTTTTTGATTAATTTTTTTCATTTTTTCAATTTCATTTTCATTCATTAGAAATATGGGAATTAACCCAGCTTAATTTATGAATTCTAGCAAGGATTATAAACTGATGGAACTGCTGTCACCTTAACATTGGCCTTCACAGATTACTGAGGAGATCTCCGGGGAGATTACTCCAGCCAGTTAAAGAAGCAGCCATCATTTTACAGATGACAAAGCTGAAGCAGACAGGGTTAAGTGACTCATCACCTAAGTGTCACATAGGGAATGAGTCACACCGCTAGTAAGTGTCTGAGGCCAAATTTGAACTTGAGTTTTCCTGATTTCTGATTCCAGGCCCAGCACTAGATCAGCTGCTCCTTCCAGCTGCCTAAAAACTAAGGGAGTTCCCCTCAACTAGAAAATGAACAAATGATGGTATTTGAATGTAATGAAATCCAGTTGTTTTATAAACAATTTCAGAGAAACCTAAGAAGATTTGTATGAACTGATGAACAGTGAAGTGAGCAGAATCAGGAAAAAGATGTAAACTATAGCAAGCATTTTTAAAATGAGTGATTTTGAAACACTTGAGAACTCAGATCAATGCAATGAGGAAGCTGGATTCCAGAGTTTAAATGCTAAGGAATGTTACCCATTGCCCAAAAGAGTGCTGACAAATTCCAGGTGTAGAATGAGATTAAATTTCCAAAGAGGACAATATGGCAGTTTGTTTTGCTTAATTAAATACATTCATTGAATGGTTTGGTTTTTTGTTTGTTTGTTTGTTTGTTTTCATGAGGGCGAAGTAGGAGGTGGAGAAAATAAATGTTTATTAATTGAAAAAAAACCACATTAATTTTAACATGCAAAAAAGGAACAGGAAGAATCAAAGGAAACTGATGATAGATTATCAATCAGCCCTCAGACTGCAGTTTTCTCTTCCTAAATTCCTGTCATTTCTTCTTTTACTCATTATCCCCCTTCCTCCCCATCCTACCATGGTACCCCAATCTTAAGACTTTGATTGACTGATTTTTCTTGTACAGCATGATAAATTTGGAAATATGTTTAGAAGAATTTAACCTATATTGGATTACTTGCTGGCCAGAGGAGGATGGGGGAGTGAGGGAGAAAAATTTGAAACACAAAGTTTTGCAAGAGTGAATGTTGAAAACTATCTTTGCATGTATTGGGGGGAAAAAGATACAAAA
This sequence comes from Myrmecobius fasciatus, assembly GCA_023553655.1. Lineage (NCBI taxonomy): Eukaryota > Metazoa > Chordata > Mammalia > Dasyuromorphia > Myrmecobiidae > Myrmecobius > Myrmecobius fasciatus. The sequence continues at coordinate 1,951 of JAJPUD010009425.1, forward strand.
AAGGAAAAGAAAAGACTTTATGATTGGATATTATTGAATTCCCAAACTAGTTCTAGCTGGGTATCCAGAAAATATCTATCTGGTAGAATTTGGCAAGTAGTTTTATCTCAAGTAAGAAGAGTCTATTTTAAGTAGTGAGTCCTTCCAGACCACATGGAAACACTTACTCTTTCTGAGTTTCATAGGTGAAACTGCCAATGGCTTTGTACCCATGTTTCCAGTGACTGGTGGTTTGGCCTTTAGCAGCTAGCCTGATGGATTCTGGAATAGTTGTTTCTGGAACATAATTTACTCATATTTCTTCACTAGTCGTTCTTTGCTTGGCCTTTCCTATTGGTCACCTATGTTCTTCATCTCATTCCTAACCTTCCATCTCTTTTAGGAGATATTCACTTATAACATTATCTTAGGCTTCAGTCCTTAAATAAAATATCTCTCAGTTATTTCTCCTTTGTGTCCTGAGTCCCTCATTAAGTTTTCTTTTTTCTCCTGTTATTCTCCCCTACAACACACACTCTTTGGATTGAACTCTGTACAATATGGGGGATTCAAGTGTTTTAGTATTCCCCCTTGTTCTCTAATTCACCAGAGCATATCATCCTTTTATGTTCTTGTTTGGCTGAGTCTTCAAAATTAGTGTAATTGGATGGATGGGGAGTCTATTAGCCAAGATCCTTACTTTGCTTGTAAAGCTCTGCTTAGTTCTCTCCTCTGATCCTCTCTCTTATGATTATGATACTACTGATCTGCTTGGAGCTTTTGCATAATTAGCATGAAAACAATCCCATCATCCTAACCTAAAAATCTCTAAACCTACATAAATTTATTTATTCTCTCCTCTATCTTTCCATAGATTCTTGGTTTATTAAATACTATGCAATTAAATTTGCTGATCCAGGGGTTTCCATAGTTTAGAAATTGACTTCTGGATTAGATTTCAATGGAGTTATCAGCTCATGGTTTCTTCATAGGGCTTCCTTTCCTAAGAGCCTCTTGAAATCCACCCAGCCCTTTGTTATTGAGTGAATCCTTGCTTTGTTCACTAGGAAAGATTGTGAACTTACATTCATGTGCCACAAGTAAATCTTTGTGTTTGTATTAAAGCTGTTGCCTATGCTTCCAAGAGTCTAATGTGTTTTATGGCTCCTATCTAAAATCTTGCCATATGGTGCTAGGTATGCTCAATCAAAATATTTTCCAAACTTAGTAGGTCATTATTTATAGTCAAGTCCCTGAAGCTTAAAAAGTGGCCTTTGCAAAATGGGTCAAAGAGAGAGACTTTTATGGAGATCATATCCTCTTTCCCTTTTAAACGGCATTAGTTGGTATGAGGACCCTGGAGCTGGAGTTTTCTTTGCCTCTGCATTCTGCTAAGTGAATGAGTGAACACCCTGAAAAGTGCATTGAGAAATGGGGTCTCACCCTCATCAAAACTTTCTCTCAGCTGAAATTTTGCCCAGCTTCCTCTTAGTGCCAGTCTTGGCCCTGGATTTTGATGACTCTGGACAAAGAGTAAGGTTGATGACTTGTTTTTTGTTGTTTTTCTTTTCTCATTGTTCTTAATTTTTTTTCAGATTGAAGTTTTTTTTCTTTTAATAATATTTTATTTTTCCAAATACATGCAAAGATAGTTTTCAACATTCACCTTTGCAAAACTTTGCATTGCAAATTTTTTTCCTCCCTGCCTGCTCCCCAAGACAGCAAGTAATCAGATATAGGTTAAACATAAACAGTTCTTCGAAACTTATTTTCATATTCATTATGGTGCACACACACAAAAATCAAATCAAAAGGGGAAAAAATACAAGAAAGGAAAAAAAAAACAAGCAAACAACAGCAAGGTGAAAATACTATGCTTTGATCTATATTCAGTATCTATAGTTTTTTTCCTCTGGATGTGGATGGCATTTTCTATTTCAAGTCTATTGGAACTGAGGCTGATGATTTTGTGTAGTGCTTTTTCACTTAAATCCAGTTCCCATGATATTACTGGTACTCTGAAAATGAAAGACAAACAATAGCTAGGATGCTCCAATCACTGCTTTCTTTCACTTTTCCCCAATTACATTATTTACTCACCCATTCTAGCCCACCTTACCCCCAAAATTTATATACTTGTATTTGAAACAAATATTTCACTGTCTTTTTTCATGTTTTTATCATTTTGTCTTTATGTATGTAAGTGTTACACGTCTTTTTGTATTGATAAAATCTATCTTGGATTGTAAACTTCTAAAGGACAAAAATTCTGCCACTGTATTTCACACTATTCATCACAGTGTTACACATTATTATTTGTTTAACAAATACTTTTTGATGAGTGTCTATCCTTTTATCTTTAGTACTATTGTTCTCATATCTCTTTTCTATTGTCTACCTGCCACATACTAGTTGTTGATAGACATGTATGCCTTTTAAAAAATTACTTAATTCTTTCATTCTTGTTGCACTTAAAAAATAAAAAGCAACATTAACTGCCCCTTTTATTAGCATTTTGTTAGCATTTATCAGTCATCTCTAAATAAGCCTTTTTCTTTTCTTTAGCTTTGAGTGATTTCTCCAAAAGCAGAATTTATCAGGTAATTTGTTAGAGGCAAGAAACAAAGCTATATTTGTAGAGTAGATCTGAGTTTTGTGCCAAGAAGGACATAGTTGGAAGTTGAGAGTGGGTGTGAACTTTTTAATGGAACCATTTTTTTTTTGAATCACATCATTGTTTTTTTTTTTAATAAAGCTTTTTATTTGCAAAACATATGAGTGACCTTTCAACATTGACCTTTGCAAAAAAACTTTTTTTTCCCAAGCTTTTCCTTTCCCTCCCCCCGCCCCCACCCCTAGATGACAGGTAATCTAATACATGCTAGATAGGATAAATTATATGACAAGTACAATACATGTATACATATCTATACAGTTATCTTACTGCACAAGAAACATCAGATCTAGAAAGAGAAGAAGAAAAAAAAACAACCTAAGCAGGAAAACAGAATGCATGGAAATATTCACAGAAAGCGTTAAAATGCTGTGTTGTGGTTCACTCTCAGTTCCCACAGGCCTCTCTCTGGATGTATATGACTATCTTCATCGCAGCACAACTGGTTTGAATCACATCATTGTTGAAGAGAACCATGTCCATCAAAATTGATCATCGTATAGTCTTGTTGCTGTGTATAATGTTCTCCTGGTTCTGCTGATTTCACTCAGCATCAGTTCATGCAAGTCTCTCCAATCCTCTCTGAAATCCTCCTGTTGGTCATTTCTTACAGAACAATAATATTCCATAACATTCATATACCATAATTTATTCAGCCATTCTCCAATTGATGGGCATCTTTTCAATTTCCAGTTTCTAGCCACTACAAAAAGGGCTGCCACAAACATTTTTGCACATGTGGGTCCCTTTCCCTCCTTCAAAATCTCTTTGGGATATAGGCCCAGTAGAAACACTGCTGGGTCAAAGGGTATGCACTGTTTGATAACTCTTTGAGCATAGCTCCAAATTGCTCTCCAGAATGGTTGGATCCGTTCACAGAATGGAACCATTTTTCTTTCTGTGTTCTCACCATAGTCTCGTTCCCTCCCCTTTCTTCCCTTTGTTTGCTTGTCAAGAGAGCTGCCACCCACCCTATTGTTCAGGTCTTCTCAGAGAGGGAACTGGTGCTGAAAAGACCAGAAGGAAAGAACAATGAGGACTAAGTAGTTTGGGTCCAAGTGACCTTAGAAAAGCTCTTCTTAATACTAAGGGTGGGAAAGAGACAGAAGGAAAGATCTGATGACCAGGACCTAGGGTGGGTAAATGAGCAAATCCTTCCCCCACCTTTGCAAGTTTCCCTAATGTAAGAATGAGAGCCACCAGAAATCAAAATCAAGCCAGTCCACAATTAAAGTTTGGGTTGTTTTATGATCTCTAATTTATTCTTGAAGATTGTTGCTGTAAAATTGCAGGTGAGCAGAACTTCTATGTCATATTTATAATTAAAACCAAAGTGTTTTAACTTGTTTGTGAAATCAGTTTTAAAATGTTTTAAAAATATGTTTATCATTAAAATTATGTACTCTTGCAAAATGGTTAATGGCTATGACAATAGGATTATGTGCACGTTTTGGTGGGGATCAAGGGGTAGGTGCTGTTCAAGGTGTGCAGTGATCTTAAAATATGAAATTAAATTTTCAAAGCATCATTTGAAATATAGTGGAGGAAATAGAAATAAGGAGTCTTTCTGAGCAGAGGAGAAAGTAAATTAGGTAACAAGGGTTTGATAAGGGAGCAAAGTGCCAGCAGGTTTGGTTTAGGAAAACAGATTCAGTACTCTAGAGAAAGAATTCAAAGGTAGAGTAGTATAGTGGGAATGTCAGTGTGGAGAATTTGGAGACTTTGATTTGGATTCTGGCTCAGTTCCTTGTGTGACAATAGACGAATTACTCAATTTTTCTGACCCTCTGGCATTTCATCTCTAAAGCAAGAGGTTTGGTATTTAATAAATACCTATTGATTAACTAATCTGCTTGATCTCTATAGCATCTTCCACTTCTAAATTCTAGATCCCTAAGAAATATTCATTCATATAAATAGCACTGGCAACCAGAGTAAAGGAAGAGTCCAGTTAGATTACCAAGATGTTCTCCAGAAACACAACGAATATTGCCAGAGTTCAGATTTTCCCCAAAGTCAGTGGGTCAGTGGTCTATTTGTGGGGTAATACATTTTTCTGCTCTGCCAAATAGGATGGGGACAGCAGGGGATGGCTATTCTTGAGTTTAGGTTGCCATACTTTGTGGCTAAGAGATAAAATTTGGACTTGGGATAAAATTATGGACTTACTGGTGGTAAGCATAGACTGGCCATAGGTAAGGTGCATTGGGCTTAGCTAATTAGAAATGGAGTGGTGAGCTATGGAGTACAGTTCTAGCACATGTTTAAGATTTGGAGATGCTCCTGAAGCTGGCTTCCTCTTTTCTGCAGTGAATGTGGTGGAAGCTCTGCAGGAATTTTGGCAGATGAAGCAGTCCCGTGGAGCTGACCTGAAGAATGGGGCTCTAGTGGTTTATGAGATGGTACCTTCCAACAGCCCCCCATATGTTTGTTATGTCACTCTTCCTGGAGGAAGTTGCTTTGGTAGTTTCCAGGTAAGAGCTCCCAGATTTGGCTGTAGCCAAAATGAAAGCTCAGATACTCCTATCTGTCTCTCTTGTTATCCTTTATCTATTTAAATTCTTGCCTAAAAGCACACATATGGGGATTAATACCAATAGCAATTAATTAATTAATACCAATGGCAAATACTTGAGGGTTTGGGTTGTTCTTGCTTTTACTACTAAAGAATCTAAGGGGCACTAAGCTTTGCCTTAGTTTTCTGAGACTCTAAACTTTTCTTGTGCCTGAATGAGATGACATTCCCAAACCTGAACCTGGGCCATAATGGCTAGTTTGATCCTTGTCTTAGGTTGTTGGACCTCTAGCACAAAGCCAAGCCTGTTGTATATCAGTACATCCTAACTCCTTGCCATCTTTACTTCTGGAGAATTGCAGGGTTTTTTTCCTTCACTTCTTGGCTTGGTCTTACTATGCAACTGCTGAAGAAAGTAAGTCAGCTATACTTGGCTCAGTGTTGAGGACCCTAAGGGATGGAAGGGAAGCAGTGAGGTATGATGGAAAAAACACTGTTGGAAGAATTATGAGATCTGGCTTTATCGTTAACTAGTCCTGTGACTTTAGGCAAATCACTGCATCTGGAACAAAAAGAGGGGGTTATCCTAGATGAGAGCCAGTTCTAAAATTCCAGTTCTAGGAAAACATATTAAATGGGACAGTGATTCCTACTCGGAGAAGGTAGGGGGCCTCTACTCTTTCTCCAATTTTACAAAAGGCATAGCACACTATGCATGATTTTTCAAAAAGTCATTCATATGCTGTGGCCATTTGGATAAAGCTTTGAATTTGAAAATATTACTAATGGAGTGATTTTCTGAGATTCTCTTGCTTATACCTGCTTTGAAGCAGCCAGCCCTTTATGTGGCCCTTTGTTGTGGATAAGGAATTTGGGTGTCAGAAAACAGATCTCATTGTTCTGTGTTTTACAGTTTGCATAACCCCAACAAACTCAGTTCTAGCTTCAAATATAAACAATCTTAGAGGAATAAGTAAATTTATATTAGATTATTAAGTGTACTTTCTCTCTTTCCCATCCCCCCAGTCCTTAATTATTTCAGAGAAGGAAACACACACACACACACACACACACACACACACACACACACACAGGCTAAGCAGCAGCCTTAACTTTTATGCTTTTTCTTTTACAAAGTAAATACAAGGTGTTACTTTTGCCTGCCAACACATCCTTACTTCGATGAAGATTTGAACATTTTATGATGGCATCTAGCCTTAGTAAAGGCCCTTAGGGGCCGCTCCACCGAGTTCCATCCCTTATGCCCACATTTGAACACAATCTGATGTGACTTCCTCACTTGTTTCTGTGGGTCCTTTCTATTGCAGACTGGTAGACCAGCTTATCTGTATAAAAACAGACATAGGCTAGTGAGTGAGAAATAAAGGAGGCAGACCTATGAGAATAAGGAAGAGAGTAGTGTCAGCAGAGTAAAACCAGACTCCTCACCTCAGAGATGTCAATTTAAGGAAGCTTTAGAGAAGTATGAAATATCCTAATGTTGGTGCAAACCTGTTAGAGGTTATATCCAAGCATGAAATTTACCTTCATCCTTCCCTTCACTACCTTCTCTTTTGCCTTAATCTTAAATTTTACTTAAATGGCATTTGGATTCTTTAGATTGACATTTGGATAGTCATTGTGATCAGTTTGGGGAGCTGAAGTACAAGGGCCATTTACAAAGTAGAAGAGTTTGTTTGGATTTCAAAAATCAAACTGGATGTGGTTCTTGTGTGAGGCACACGAATAAACTACACACACACACACACACACACACACAAACAAACAACCCATTCATTTTCTTTGTATTTCATTTTATGTATAATCTCGGACTATAGACTCTAAAAGTCCTGGTTAGCCTTGGGCTTCCTACAGTTTTAGGTCTAAAGTAGTCCAGAGGGTAGTGGGTCTTGCCACAATAGCCTTAGCTCAGGGTGGGATTTTATTCTTGTCTTGAATTCTTTGGATTCAAAAAAAAGAATAAGAAGGGAGATAAAACATCCTCCAATCCCCAACCTTCCCCCCCCACCTCCATCCTTAGAGCCAGAGAACAAGACAGATTCCTAAGAGGCTGGCCAGAGTTTGGCTTTTGAGTAATTAATTCTGTTGACAGTTTGAAGAGGAGCATTTTTCATATGCAGTGATTATATGCTGACTTCAGCTGCCTCCTTTATTTTGTATTCAGTATGGTGTGGATTACAGCAGTTTCCAGCTCCCTCTTAATGACTTCAGGATGTGGAGGCAAAATTGTGTATGGTTCCAAACTCCAGAGCCATTTTGCAAGGAAAACTTGATAGTGTTGAACACAACTAACTCCATCCATTTATTTTTCTTTCCTTTCCTTCTCCCTTTGTTTTTCCCCTTCTCAAGCATCCACATACACATTAACTCTGTGTTTCTCTCCTTGCCCAGTTTTGCCCCACAAAAGCTGAGGCCCGCCGGAGTGCTGCAAAGATTGCACTAATGAACTCTGTGTTTAACGAGCATCCCTCCCGAAGAATCACAGATGACTTCATTGAGAAGAGTGTCTCCGAGGCTCTGGCATCTTTCAACGTAAGCACTTGGAATTGGAGTGAAAGAGAGTGGGCCTGGGAGAGTGGCAGAGTGGAGAAGCTTTCTTTTCGTTGCCTGCCTGCTCTTTCATTCTGTTCTTTTGTTTTTAATTATTCGTGTCTGGCCTCATTGTGTGGTTTTTGTTTTAGTATTTTTGTTCTGTGTATGTATACTTTTTTTTTCCTTTTATTTTGGTTGTCTGGCATGTGGATCCTCTGAAGTTTACTAGTGAATCATGAAATGTTAGGGATATTCCAAAACAAAAACTAACTTCTGTTTGCTTTTTTTTTTTTGGTTTGAGACTTTCCCTGCTCCCTCTAATCTCTCTACCTTGCCTGTTTGATTTGCCAACTCCAGCAAGGAATCCTTTTATGTGACCCTACGTTGAGTCCAGTCTTTTTAGGGGGTGAGAGTGGGATAGACTTTCATTTTTATCCTTTAAAGGGAGCATGATTCAGACAAGCTTTTTTGGTCTATGAGATATCTCTACCATAGATAGCATCTTTCATGCTACCCTGCCTCCCTCTAATTAATTAGCTACCTCTCTTGTAGAAATAACATGTTTTTTTTTCAATTCTTGTCACTGTTTTTTAATCAAGATCAAGAAAAACACACCAAATTGATTCTAGTGAAGTCTGAATTGTGGCACATTTTTAATCACTAGATGTTTTCCCCTGTGATTTAGTATAGCACTCTCCTTCAATCCCAGGGTGCTTAAGGAATACAAAAATAACTAGGAAGCCCACAGCAAATAAATGATCATATTCATCCCTACCATTCCCTTCAGTGAACACAAATAACTAAGAATTGGATAGATTACTATTTTCATTAGTAACTGCGCTCTTCAGATTACAGTTCCCATTTTTTTTTAGTTCAAAGACAAAACTGAAATTTATATTCTTTCTATTAGCCCCAGATACTGATATAAGGTTACCTTTTCTTTTTGGCACAAGTTTTGCCACAAGTACCAACTTTGTGACCTTGACAAGTTATTCTTGTGTGCTTTTCTTTCCATCTGTAAAATCAGAGAATTTGATGAACTTAAAAATCTCTTGCAGGCTAAAACAAAAACAAAAACAAATAAAACCAAAACCATAATTTGATAACTTTGAAGTGATTGCAACAGGTATATTTGGTAAAGGTTGAGGTACAATAGAATCTGAATCTAATGAGGGGGGGGGAGGAATGGTCGCTTCTTCTGGCCCATCAACCCTAACCAAATCATTCATAACCCCATTCCTTCACCCTTTCCAGTTGCTTTTTAATCTGGATATGAGGAGAAAGAAAAGTCAAGGTATGCTAGGGGAGATTTTTTTTATCTACTTAGAAGAGGTAGAAAGGAATTGGGGAGGGGATGATAAGTGTTTATCCCTGCCACTTCAAAGTCCATGAAAAGGGCTTAAATTTTCCCATATTTATAGGATTGTGCCATCCTTTCTGTCCTGGAAACAGAAAACCAGCAGGATTGCTGTTTCTCTTACTTATAGAACAGTATGTCTCAGTTGCCTTGAGATAGCCTTGCCCCTTTAGTTTGAGTCTTATTTCACCTCAGCAGATTCAGGCAAATGTCTTTAATATCCATTTATTGTAGATAGCTTCCAGAACGTAGAGCAAGCATATTCATAGCCCACTGGTCAGAAGCTGTTAGCCGTTGGGGCAGCCTAAGTCTTCACCTCTGTCTTTGTGTTTTCCCCTTGTACCATGGCTAGAGAATCAGGCCCAGAGTCAGGAAGGCTTGAGTTCAAATCCAACCTACTCCCTGTTTAATCCTGGGCAAATCATTAATTCTTCCTTAGTTTGAGTTTGGGGATTATAATATTATCTACCTTCTGGGGTTGTTGTGAGGATCAAATGAGAGCATTTGTAAAGCACTTACCACAGTGCCTGACACCAAATACATGCTTAATAAATGTATTAAAAAAAAAAAAAAGCCTTTACTCACTCATCTGCAATTAAAATCAGACAGATTTGAGACCTTTAGCAAAACACTGTACCTAGGACTGTGGTAATTTGGAAACACAAACTTGTTTTGTATGTCTCTTTTATCAGGGAAACAGAGAGGAGGCTGACAACCCTAACACAGGGATTGGTGCCTTCCGCTTCATGCTCGAGTCCAACAAGGGCAAATCTATGCTGGAATTCCAGGTACCATGTTTGTCAGATACGCCTTGTTTCTCCAGCTGGAATACTTCTGCTCTTCGATTTCAAGGGTCCTTGTTATCCAACTACTTTACTCTCCTTTTCTTTATTAGAGGTTCCCTGCTTCTCTAGTTTCTTATCTACTTAGCAGCTCGTGGCATAACATTTCTAACTCAGAGCTAGATTACCCTTATTCTCCAACCCCTCATTCCCCATGCCATGGACATTTAAAGACACTCTCCTGGAAAATTCCTTTTGTAGCCTTGTTCTCTCTCCCTTACAGGGTCGGACCATGGTTCCATCCTAGGGATGGATTATCTTGGAACAGTGAGCCATGCAAAACTTTTGACTTTCTTCCCCACACTTCATCAAACAAACCTTAAGTTGATTTTATTTTTCTCTTTTAAAACTTTCCACCTATAAAAATTGTTCTCCCTAAACAAGTTGTCTTTGCTTCAGGATAATTTGATTAGGTTTTCAAGGCCATTGCAGCTATATTCAATCTCACATCATATGTCCAAATTTTAGGTTCTGTGTTCTCAGGGATTTCAAAAAGTGCAGCCAGTGCTTTTCCCTACCTTGTCCCATTCTTTCCCCCAGGAGCTGATGACAGTTTTCCAACTATTGCATTGGAATGGCAGCCTGAAGGCGATGAGGGAGAGACAGTGTTCTCGACAGGTAAGGAGACATCACAAGAAAAGAAAGGACTAGCAGAGCTGAAATTTAGATGATCTGTTGTTTTTGGACTGAAGCTGAGCAGATTTATCATAGCCAGACTAGGATCGTCAAAGCCCATACCGGCTTTCTTGCTTCCTTCTCTTACTGCTCTTGCTTCAGTCTTGACCTTGGATTGTTTTCTCCTCGGCTTCCCCCTTTGGGGAGCTCTCCCCTCTGTTCCATTTAAAGTTTCTAGTCTGCTCTAATCCCCCTAAAGACTTCATGACCAAGATACACTTCAGTTCTAGTTGGATCAAGGGGCCCTGAACCTCTCTCCATTCTCCTTTCCACCAGGAGGTGCTGGCTCATTACTCACACAGAGCCCTGGATGATGACATCCGCCACCAGATGGCACTGGACTGGGTAAGCCGGGAGCAGGGTGTGCCGGGAGCACTTTCCAGAGAGTTGGCATCCACCGAGAGGGAGCTGGACGAGGCCCGGCTGGCCGGCAAAGAGCTGCGCTTCCACAAGGAAAAGAAGGACATTCTCATGCTGGCCGCTGGGCAACTGGGAACCATGCATTCTTCTAATTGCTAGACCCTCCCCCCACCACACCTCTCCAAGCCTCTGTTTGCACATCTATTTTCTAAGACTTGGAACAATTTCTGTACAGACTTACTCATTTTTTATACTTTAAAAAATACTAAATCTAGGTCTGGTTTCCTATCTGTCTAGGAAAATAATTTTCTTCTTTCCTGATCTTTTCTGCAATTGTTTCATTTGAAACTTATTCCCCACTCTACATGGAGGCATCTAGAGGCTGCTTATGGACATGTATGGATTCTCATACTACCGAGTTCTCAATTTTGCTGAAAAGAAGTTCTTTAGGAGAACAAAGTGTTTCTGGAGCTTCTGGTTGGCTTGTCTGGTACGGGGATTTCTGTCTGCCTTTGAAAAACACAATCACCTTGGAGTAAGAGCTCTCTGTCCTCCCCCAGCTCCAATTCCTGCTTCCCCTTTGAATTAAACAAGGTACACAAGAGTATGAAGCTTCTGGCTTTGAATTGCCTTGGATAGGACCTCAAGACCAACTCATTCTGATCATATCCTGCCATACCACTTTATTTAAGATCCCCTCACATTCTAGCTCAGGACAGGGATGCCTAACATTTTATACTTAGTTGCCCCTGAGAAGCTGGTGGGGAAAAAGGTCGAGGGAAATGAACAGTGATCCCAAATATAACTTAGGGGTCTTCACCAATCCAAGATGTTACCAGGATGTAGCTGTCCTATTCTAACCCAGATTTTTTGATACAGTTCACACTATAGAGCTGGGTGGTGGGTTCTGAAATTTCTGTTTCTTTTCCTCCCCTTCTTCCTTCTCTGATTTACAATCAGTGCTGGCTTAGGGCCTTTTTGCTTCCTGGAGACAATATAACTTGTATGTTGAATGAAACACATACTTTTGATAGCTATTCCTTCCATCACTTTGCTACTTTAGAAAAGACACATTTTTACCTGTGGAGGACTTTTCTTCCCTCAAATAGCTGCTGTTTTACTGACTGACAGAAGCTACTGACCAGTTATTATAGTAGTTGTAGTTACACATTTATATGATGCTTTAAAGTTTATAAAACATTTTCCTTAAAATCTTTTAAGGTAGGTAGTGTAAGTAGTAGTATCTCCATTTTTTTAAAAAGCAGAAACCAAGGCTTAGAGTTGGAGCTGGAGTTGGAATCCATGTCTGAAGTCCAGGGTCATTGTCCACCTATATCATATTGTCTCTTACCAGGACTCAGATTTCTTTCTCTTCCTCTCACTTACACGAATGAGTTATTCAGGAAACTGAACTGGACACAGATCTGGTTGGATTTCTTTTCTGAAAAGTTTAGGGAGGAGATCCAGAACCAGCTGCTTATCTGTGAAATTCTAATTTTGTTTCTTTTCACTATGAATTGAATTCCCCTGCTTCATTCTCCCTTGAGAAAGTATAGGAGGGATTTTCTAAAACAGCACTAAAGAATCATCCTTGTGGCCTGGAGGTTTCTCTAAGATATGTTTCTGATTTGCGTCTACAACCTCCTTTACATTTATACATATATAAAACTTTGAATGCACTTTCTAAGTTGGATTTGGGGAATTAGCTTATTTTGTAGCTTATTTCCCTGTGATTGGTTGATAATCATTTAATCTTTGCTCAGTCGTAATCTTCACTTTTAGGAAAATTAGGTAGTGTGGCCCAACTTCCTCCTTCAGGTGAGATGAATAACACTTATTTGGGAGCTGTGTAGGTAACCATTGTATATGAGCTCAAAAGTAGAGGTGATAGTCACAATTTTGCTAGCACCTAAAATGAGTAAGCACCCTCACTCCTGAAGTCCTACTTCCTTCTCCCCCAAATATAGACATATGTAGAAAGCTCCTACTCTGGGTTAATTCAGAGGTGTGATTACCTCTTCTTGTTTCATTTGATGAAACCCCAAATGTCCCCTCTTTTTTCCTTGTTCCTCTCTCCCTGGGAAAGAATAGGGAGCTGGTACCTGGATCTGCCACAAACTGGTGGTCTTTGTTTCATTTTTACTAGTTAGATCCCAATGAGGTTAAAACAGTGCTCATGCTGCCCATTTTCAGTTTTATGTGTCATAACTTTTTACTACTTTCTATGTATTTTGTATGCACACTTTTATACAATTAAAAATCAATTTTCTGTAGCCAGCCAGATTGACTCTTTCTTGAAACCATCTCTGAGGAGCTTAACATTATTTATAAAAATGTTTACTGACAACTTCTATTTTTTATCATTTACATCTCTAACTATATCCTTCCCCCTTCCAGACAGACACATTTCTCTTATAACAAAGAAAAAGAGGGAAAAAATTTTGACCAAACTAACATATCAACCATGTCTGACATTACATGAGGTTTTTCCACACCCAAAGATCCCCACTTGTAATCCTTCTAAGTAAGTATCCTCTAGATATGCTAACAAGGCATTTTTCAATTATTTTTTCTTGTAGGGAGGGATTGGAGAATAGCAATAAGTTTTATCAGTGATATAAAAAGAGCCCCCTACTTGCCTCCCATTTTGGGGGGAGAGTCTTAAATCTAATCTAGTAAATACTGACTAGTTTAGCACTTATTACATTTATATTTATATCCATCAAGAATTAAACAAATCAAAAGAACAAAAAAATGAAGAAAATGTGAAATATCTCTTTGTAAAAATAACTAACTTAGAAAACAGATGCAGGAGACAAAATCGAAGAATTATTAGATTACTGAAGACCATGATAAAAAAAAAAAAGAATCTGGCCATGATATTTCATTATGATTGCTATCCCACCAGCTTTTTTTTTAACTTCAGCTGAAGCATAATAGATTCTGCTCTAGCCCCTTACCTTTATTCTATGTTTATCTCTCTGTTTAAAATGTGTTTCTTGTAAAGAACATGGTATAGGATTCTGGTTTTTAACACACTCTGCTATTTGCTTACATTTCATGGGTGAATTTATCCATTCACATTCACAGTTATGATTACTGTATATTTCCCTCCACCCTATTTTGTCCATCTCTCTCTCTCTGCCTCTGTCTGTCTCTCTCACTTTAACCCTGGTTGTTCTTGTCAGTGTTTTGCTTCTGACCATGACCTTCCCTTCTATCAGAACCCCCTTCTCTCATCCCCTCTTTTCCTACCATATATAATCAAGTATAAGATAGTTTTCTATACTTGATTATATGTTATGCCTTCTTTGAAGCAATTCTGATGAGAGTAAAATTCAAGTATTGCCTATTCCACCCCCACCCCAATCTTTCCATCCCAGTATAATAGGTCTTTTGCTCCTTTTCATATGACATAATTTACCCATTCCTACCTCTCCCTTTTCTCTTCTGCCAGTGTAATCTTCTTTCTCAACTCTTAATTTTGTATGGGTTTTTTTGGAAAATCATTCTATCAAAGTCAATATACACTCACACCCTCTATATAATACTCCTAATAGTGATAACTGCCCTAATAGTGATAAGGTTCTTAAGAGTTATAAGTATCATCATCCTATATAGGGATGTTTATTGTTTGTAGTTTAAGCTTATTAAATCCCATATATTTTTGATTTTCTATTTACCTTTTTATGTCTCTTGAGTCTCTATTTGAAATTCAAAATTTCTATTCAGTTCTGGTCTTTTCAACAGGAATGCTTGAAAAGTCCTCTATTTCAATGAATATCCATTTTTTTTCTCCCCTAAATGCTCAGTTTTGCTAGGTAGGTGATTCTTAGTTAATAATCCTCTTTTCTTTTGCCTTGTAGAATATCATATTCTAAGCCCTCTCATCCTTTAATGTCGTAGCTGCTAAATCCTATGTAATCCTGACTGTGGTTCCATGATATCTGAATTGTTTGTTTCTAGCTATTTGCAGTTATTTTCTCCTTGACCTAGGAGGGAGTTTTGGAATTTGGCTATAATACTCCTCGGAATTTTTATTTTGGGATCTCTTTCAAGAGCTGATCAGTGGATTCTTTTGATTTCTAGTTTAGCTTCTAATTCTAGGATATCAGGGCAGCTTTCCTTGGTAATTTCTTAAAAATGAATAAACTCACTCATAAAACAGAAGCAGATAGCAGAGTAGATTAAAAACCAGAATCATATAATATGTTGTTTACAAGAAACACATTTGAAACAGAGACAAACAGAATAAAGGCAAAAGGCTAGAACAGACTCTATTATGCTGCAGCTTAAGTAAAAAAAAATTATAAAATTCAGACAAAGCAAAAGCAAAAACAAATCTAAGAGAGTTAAAAAAGGAAACTACATCTTGCTAAAAGGTACAATAAAATTATATCAGTACTAAACATATGCATCAAATTATATAGCATCCAAATTTAAGATGCTAAATGAGTTACAGGAGGGAATAGTAAAATTATACTGTGGGGGACTCAACTTTTCCCTCTCACATCTAAATTAATCTAACAAAAAATATGAAAAAGTTATTAAGGAGGTGAATAAAATTTTTGAAAAGTTAAAATCTGATACCCCTTTGGAGAAAAGTCAATAGGAAATATTATAGGTATATTATAGAAATATACCTTTTCTCAGTGGTACATAGCATCTACACAAAAACTGACCGTGTATTTGAGCTTTAAAACTTCACAATCAAATACAGAAAGGCAGAAATATTAAATCCCATCTTTTTCAGGTCAGAATGCATTAAAAATTACATTTGATAAAAGGCCATAGAAAGACATTTAAAAATAATTGGAAACTAAATAATTTAATCCTAAAGAATGAGTAAGTCTAAAACTAATCATAGAAATAATATCATTAAAGATAAATAAAAACAATGAGACAAAGTACTAAAGTTTATGGGATGCAGTCAAAGCAGTACTTAGTGGAAAATTTATATCTCATCCCTTGCATCTATAAATTAGAAAAAGACCAAATCAATGAATTAGGCATGCAAGTAAAGGCAACTAGAAAAGGGAACAAATTTATAATTCCTAATTAAACCCTAAATTGGAAATCCTGAAAATCAAAGGTGAGATTTAAAAATTTGAAAGTTAGAAAACAATTGAACTAGAAGTGACTTTATGAAGAAGAAAAAAGTTATCCAGTGGTTAATTTGATGTAAAAAAAAAAAAAAAGCCAAATTACCAGTGTAAAAAAATGGTAAGGCAAAGGAGATAGAATTGCAATAATGAAAAGAAAATCAAAGCAATTATTAGGATCTTTTTTGCCCAATATATGCAGTCTGACAATCTAAATGAAATAGGTATTTACAAAAATTGCCCAGATTAACAGAAGATGAAATAGAATATTTAATAATCCCATCTTAAAAAAAGAAACTGAACAATCCATTCACAAGTGAATTCTACCAAACAATAATAATTCCAATATTATATAAACTATGTGGAAAAATAGACAAATTCCTTTTACGGCACAAATATATTGCTCATACCAAAATCAGGAGGAGAAAAGATAGAGAAAACTCTAGACCAATTTTCCAAATGAATATTGGTGCAAAAATTTCTATGCATACTTGTGTTTTCAATAGGATATTTTGTCAAAAGCTTTTTCTGCATCTATCTTTGTGATAGATTGCTATAAAATACTAGCAAGGAGATTACAGCAATATCACAAGAATCATACACTATGATCAAATGGGAATTATACCAAAAATGCAAGGCTGGTTCAGTATTAGGAAAGCTATCAGCATAATTGACCATATCACTAACAAAACCAACAGAAATCATATAGTTATCTCAATAGATGCAGAAATGCACTAGAAATGTTAGCAGTTACAGGTCTTGGAATCATATCTATGGGTAATCAAAAGAACCAGACCTGTGGCCAAAAATATATTCAGCAAAATTATAATATTGAATGAGAAAAAATGGATATTCAACAAACTTGGATATTTTCAATTATCAACGAAACCTGAACTTAACATATAAGAGCTGTTATCAGAGACCAATTTCAAGGAACTCAACATGGACAAATTATTTATATTTTTAATATGGAAAATGTTTAGCATATGTTTAAGATTGACATCAACAATAGGGCAGCTCAAAAGGAAGACTGAGGCAGAGTTAAGGTAAAAATAGTAATTATGTCATATAAATGAGAGAGAGAAGATTAGACACAGGGGCTTAGGGGGGGGGAAGTTCTGAAAACCTACTTATATTGGCAATTGGTTAAATAGGTAACACTATCTATATACTTAGGGTATATCACCCTCCAAAATCTATTTTAAAAAAATAAGCTGGGAGGGATGGGTTGACAAGAAAACCAAGGGTTCTGGTAGAAGATAAGGGAGGGATCCATGGATGGGGGGAGGTTAAATAACAGCAAGGCAAATTAAGAGTAGAATTAAGGTAAAGGTTCAGCAGAGATAGAAAAGATATATGTGTGTGGAGGGGTATGTGTGTGTGTATGTATATATCTACATATGTATATATAAATATATCCTTTCTTAACTTTAGCCTGTTTGGGGGTAGGAGGAGAGGATAAAAAGGGGAAAAAAGAACAAAGTAAAAAAGATGCACAGCAGAGAACAAAAGAGTAATTTACAAGGAAGTAAAGAAAAGATGAACACTTCTAATTCTACCATTATATATACTTTCTTGAACTAATATTTGTTATTATATATTTTGAATCCTCTGATGTTCTACTGGGCACATGACAAGTTCTCTTTTGTTTCATTTTGTTTTATATTTATTTTCTGTCTTATTCTGTTTCTTTAAATAAAATAAATTTGAAAAAGTGTTAGCTGTAGCAAGAAGAGAAGAAAAAGAAACTGGAATAGGAAATTAGGAAACAAAACTATTACTCTTTACAGATTATATAATGGTATGCTTAGAGAATTCTAGAGAATCAACTAAAAATCCAGTTGAAATAATTAACGTTAGTCAAATTTCAGAATATAAAATAAAGTATGGTACCATAAGCAAATTAGGAGAATAAGGAAGTTTACCCATCACTAATGCACTATTGGTAGAATTGTAAACTGATCCTTTTTTTTTTTCCCTGAGGCAATTAGGGTTAAGTGACTTGGCCAGAATCACACAGCTAGGCAATGTTAAGTGTCTGAGGCCAGATTTGAACTCAGGTCCTCCTGACTTCAGGGCTAGTGCTGACCCACCTAGCTACCCCTGATCCTCCCATTCTTTTTTGTTTGTTTTCTGTTTATTAATTAAAGCTTTTTATTTAAAAAACATATGAGTTATTTTTCTACATTGATCTTTGCAAAACTTTTCCTTTCCCCCCACCCTCTCCCCTAGATGGCAGGTAGTCTAATACATGTTAAATATGTTAAAATATATGATAAATCTGATATATGTATACATATCTATACAGTTTCTTCCAGCACAAGAAAAATCGAATCTAGAAAGAGAAAAAAACAAAAACAAAAACAAACAAAAACCGGCCTAAGAAGGAAAACAAAATGTAAGCAAACATCCACAGAAAGTGTTAAAATGCTATGCTGTGGTCCACACTCAGTTCCCACAGGCCTCTCTCTGGATGTATGACTTTCTTCATCACTGAACAATAGGGACTGGTTTGAATCACCTCATGGTTGAAGAGAACCATGTCCATTAGAATTGATCATCGTATATATAGTCTTGTGGCTGTATACAATGATCTTGGTTCTGCTCATTTCACTCAGCATCAGTTCATGCAAGTCTCTCCAGGCCTCTCTGAAATCATCCTGTTGATCATTTCTTATAGAGCAACAATATTCTATAATATTCATATAGCATAACTTATTCATCCATTTTCCAATTGATAGGCATCCACTCAGTTTCCAGTTTCTTGCCACTACAAAAAGGGCTGCCACAAACAGTTTTGCACGTGTTAGTCCCTTTCCTTCCTTTAAGATCTCTTTGGGATGTAGGCCCAGTAGAAACACTGCTGGGTCAAAGGATATATGCACAGTTTGATAATTTGTTGAGCATAGTTCCAAATTGCTCTCCAGAATGGTTGGCTGATCCTCCCATTCTTGAGAGCAATTTAGAACTATACCCAGGGACAGCTAGGTGGTGCAGTGGATAGAGCACCAGCCCTGAAGTCAGGAGGACCTGAGTTCAAATCTGGTCTCAGACACTTAATACTTACTAGTTGTGTGACTCTGGACAAGTCACTTAACCCCAATTGCCTCAGTAAAATTAAAAAAAAACAAAAACCCAAAAAACTATACCCAAAGGGCCATAAAATTGTTCTAGTAATATTTCTAGATCACTATCCCAAAGAGATTTAAAGGGGTAGGAGTGGGGTAAGGACTTGTACAAAAATAGCAGCTCTTTGTGTGATGGCAAAGAATTGGAAATTGAGGCAATTCTAATAAAGGGGGAATGCCTGAACAAGCTGTGGTGTGTGTTTGCAATGAAATACCCTAATGACATAAATGAAAAGCAGGATGATTTCAGAAAAACTTACATGAAGCAATGAGAAGTAAAATTAGCAGAAACAATATTGCTTAAGCAACAATAATATTGTACAAATAGGTAAATGACTTACCAATTTTCAATAATACAGTGACTCAAGACAATTAAGAACTAATGGACTCTGCAGATCGAAGCAGATCTAAGCCTACAATTTTTCATTTAAAAATTTTTTGGGGGGGTTGGGTTTTTGTTTTATGTTTTGTTTTTGGTCAGTGTCTCTTACAACATGATTTATGGGAATATTTTATATGATTGCACATGTATAACATCACTGCTTTTATCTCAACATGTAACTGGGAAAATACATGTGTATGTATGTGTATATATATATATATATACATATAAACACACATTTTTTTAAGAGAGAAAAGTCAGGTTTGGGAGTGAAGAGATGAGTTCAACTTTGGATATACTAAGTTTGAACTACAGTAGGTTGGTTGGTTGATTGGTTTTTGCCCTTCTTCAGTAGGATCAAAATGATATCACTATATTAAGAGCTGTTATAGAATGTCCACTGTGACTGAAAAACTAATGGCTTGGAATGCTGTTATAGGTCCGATATAAATAGTCCCTATGAACATGTGAGATGGATACTCTAACTTGGAGCACCTCTTGAGTTTCTTCCGAACTAATTCAATTCTGCTTTGCCCTAGAGCACAGCACCTTCTCTGATGAGACTATGCTAGATGGTCCTGTGCCAGGGTCTCCCATGTCATACAATCATTTCTAAAGTTCAATCAAATGGAGATTAGATTAGATTAGATCAGCCTATACTAAGTGCAAAAGGGAATGAATACCAATGGTATTCATGGCGATGGAGGAGGACCCAGGAAAAAGTGTCAAAGTAGGAACTTGAAAAGAATGAGTATCACAAAGGGGCCGGAAGATACCAAGTATCACTTATTAAAGAACTGCAACGGAAATCTATTAAAGGCTCTGTAGTGATCATGGAGAGACTCCTTTTAATAGTATGGATGGGGACTCTATTGCCAAAAGTCGTTTCGGTTTTTTTAACCTGCAAAATGCTAGAAATTTCTAAATCTTGATGGCCTATTTTTTTTTAGATGCTTGCGGGAGTAGATACCTAACTGGAAAGAGGAGATTATATTGAAAGGGTTTGGTGGCAAAGTCTAAATTTGTCGACAAAGATGCGGATTTGAGAAGGAAGAGTTGTGGTAGCGGAGTTAATCCTGAAATAAAGCAGAGAAGAAAACAAAGGAAGAGTCAATTGAGCAGGGAAACGGATGAAGTTTGGGGCTCAGGAGAAAGATTGTGGAAGAATCACAACGGTGTACAAGTGGAAAGACAAAGGCCAAGAAAGTGGTTTGAGACCACCACCCAGCCCTTTAGGGGTACCCCACAGGAGGCAGTTCTAGGTTACACAAGGAAGTTAGTGGGACTGCAAGCTCTTTTCCAAGTCGCGCCGGGGCCCATCTAGACTCCCGAGACCCGTGGCCCCTTGGCACCCCCGCCGCGCCGCTAAGCGGGACCTGGGAAGTGTGCGCCATTTTACTCGGTAAAGAAAGGAGCTTGCTGGCAGGAGAATGGGCTCTGAAGTGAAGAAGGCGCCCTCTTCCTCCCCTTCGGTCTTTCCGGAGAGAAGAAAGGAGAGCGCCACCAAGCAAAGAACCGCAGGGAAGACTAAAGAAGCCGGCGGTGCCTGAAGCGGTAGAAGGCAGCAAAGTCCGACCGTCCGGAATTTGGAGCCAATTCTGAAGAGGAGCGCAAAAATCCAAAGGCGCAGGCGCGGCCGAGGCCTAGTCCCGTCCCAACCTCGTCATCTGCTCTCCAGCCCTCCTTCCCCAGAAACCCTCTCTTCAGGATCCCGCCTCTCCCAATCTTCCACCCTAGAGGCCGCTGGACTTACGTGACGTGCTACGTCTTAACCAACGAGAAGAGAGAATCTTAGAGTCGAGTCATCTCATTGGCTATTCAAGCAGTCAATAACTCGTGAGGCGTTTCTTTCCTCTACCATTGTTTCCCACCGTGCTTTGCTGCAGAACCGCTCAGAGGAGCCCGAGAACTGTGCGAAATGGCAGACGTACTGGATCTTCATGAGGCCGGAGGCGAAGACTTCGCTATGGATGAGGATGGGGACGGTGCGGAGCGGGTGGGCGGAGGGCGCGAGGGGACGGTGCGGAGCGGGTGGGCGGAGGGCTCGAAGGGCCGGGCCTCCGATGGGGATGTGTTGGGAGGCAGGTCTGCCTTCCCTAGCAGCCCCGGGGGGGGGGGGCGGACTAGGCCACCGGCCTTAGCCATGGGAGGCCCCGCGCCCCATTCCTAGGCGGGAACTCGGTCCGCCTTCCCTAATCCAGCTCTCCCCTCCCTCCAGAGAGTATTCACAAACTGAAGGAAAAGGCCAAGAAACGCAAGGGTCGAGGCTTCGGTTCAGGTGAGGCCTGGGGAAAGGAGAGTGGGGGCCGGCGTCGGGCCGCGGGAAGGCCCATCTTGCTTTTCTGAGACGCACTGTCATTGCTTACAGAGGAAGGGTCCCGGGCCCGAATGCGCGAGGACTATGACAGTGTGGAGCAGGATGGGGATGAGCCGGGACCCCAGCGCTGTGAGTGACAGGAGGTGGGGAGGGACAGACCCTGGGGAGGGGGCAGGGCGTCTGGGGGAACAGTTTGGGCCCTGACATTCTCCCCCCTCCGGTGCTCTGACCCCCAGCTGTGGAGGGTTGGATTCTCTTTGTGACCGGCGTGCACGAGGAGGCCACTGAAGAAGACATCCACGACAAGTTTGCGGAATATGGGGAAATCAAGAATATTCATCTCAACCTGGACCGTCGCACGGGGTACCTCAAAGTAAGGAGGGAGTTTGTGCAGCCGGCAAGGTGGGCTGTCCCCAAACGGTGCTGAAGCAGCGCTGAAAGTTAGTCATCGGCAGCCAAGCAGGCCTTGTAACAAATGACAAGGAACACAGTTGGGGTCAGATCATGCAGTGCATTCATTAAGTGGAAACTTACAGGTCTAGTGTGTGTGTGATACTTATTTTAGGGTTGAGGAGGAATGCCAGAGATCTCTCACCATGCTTTGGGTGGCTGTGGGCTGTCTGATGATTTTTTCTTTTTCCTCAAGGGGTATACATTAGTAGAATATGAAACTTATAAAGAGGCCCAGGCAGCCATGGAGGGACTCAATGGCCAGGATATGATGGGGCAGCCAATAAGTGTGGACTGGTGTTTTGTTCGAGGGCCACCCAAAGGCAAAAGGAGGTAAGGAAGGAACAAGGGATTGGATATATGCAGATGAGAAAAGTAGAACAATATTGGATTCCTTGTCAAGTCATCCTGACTGACTCCCCTTCTTTTCCTTCTAAGAGGTGGCAGAAGACGGAGCAGGAGTCCAGATCGAAGGCGTCGCTAACTCCCCTGCATAGATGTCGTTTTCTCCAGAGCATCACTTTGCCCATAACCAGCCTTGGAGTAAAGGGCCTGGGATAGGACTCTGATTTATTCTCCCACCTCCTTAAGTGTTTCTTTTGCATTGTGAATAAACAGTTTAGTTTCTTTTCTACATTGAGAGTCAAACATATAAGGTAAAAAGCTAGGGAGGTAACACAGGCTTTTTCTGACTCTTTAAGTAGTAAAAACCCATTCTTCTAGCTAAGGGAATAAAATGTGCTATAACAATTAGGGGAATATCAAGGATATTCTCTCAAGTATTGAATTGCTGAAGCCTAGAACATTCTTATTCTTTCCCTTACTAGGGGTGGAAGAAGAATCTTCTCTACCAGGAGACTCATGTGCCGTCCATATTTTCTATTTGGCAAGGGTAGGTGGTGAGGAATTGGGGGTGGCTACAGGGACAAGGTAGAGAAGTTAACTTTTTAAAACTTTGTGTTTGGAGGCCTGGGGATAGAGTAAAGAAAAAAGATCTCAGCAAGAGTTACAGAGATGTCTCCTCCATTTTTCCTGTCTTCCCACTATCCTCATTACTCATTTCCAGCTGCCTAGGTGCCTGAACCACTTTTTGAGGGACTCTCCAAGAGCTCCCTCGCCCCCGGGAAGACTCTAAACCAAATTCCCTTTTTCTACAGCCAAGGGTGAAGGCACCATAGAGTAAGGGGTCCAGGGGAGCATTAAGGAGGCCGAAGAGGAACAGAATGTGGCTGAGACTGGGAGGGACGTTGCTTAGCATGCTGGGAGAGAACCAGTACCACAGACCCAGCAGGTAGTAAGGTGTCCAACAGATAACGAAGGTCAGCAGGACAAGTAAGGATAGTCGAAGGGCCCGAAGCCGAACACGGGGACGATTGTCAAAGGAACGGCGAAGATCGAACTGACCAGCAGGGGCTGGGGAGTTAGAGATGAATAATTGTCAATTCCCTTTCTAGGCACTAGGTGAGCATGAGGCAAGCTGATGGAAAGAGGCAGATGGATAGATGTATATTGCAGTTCTTTTTGAAGCTCACATATAAATACTATTATCTTTGTACACATGCACAAACACCACACTGAGGGTATGAATTGCTTTTTTAGATGGAATTTAGAGAGGAGACATGCTGGAGAAGGGACTTCAGGCCAGAGTATGGGGTACTGCTTTAGAATATAAAGTTAACTAGCCCAAATTCTTTTCCCCTCCACTCTAACCCATATACCCCAGGCAAGGGAGATGGTGGTAGGTGACATCACCTGCTAAAACCCTGTGGACCTGGGTTTTAAAGCAGGACCAGGTACAATTAGGCCTGTTTGAAATTGTCTGATTTCCCCCATAGCACTGGGCTGGAGTTAAGGAGTACTTTTGTGATTAGGATCTCACTAAGCACTAAAGGCAAGGAGATTTTCATGGTGCAAATTGGGAAATGAGGATCAAGCTCTAGGAATTGGACTCTCACCATGCTCCCCTTTCCCTGTTCGGTGTCTGGACACACTGAATACAATCCGGCCATAGCAGATGGCCATGGTTATCAGAGGTATCAGGAAGAGCCCACAGAAGGTGAAGAGGTTATAGGAGATTTCTTGCCATCGGGCCTTGAAGCTTCCTTTGGTGACACACTGAATGAAGGGGACTGGGCCAGCACGGCGGACAGTATGAAACAGGAACAGCTGGAATGGGTGGAGTACAAAACAGAGACTTCCACCTTCTTAGGTCATAAGATTCCCCACTGCCACCCCCTCACCCAACCATACAGGAGCAATGTTGGTTAGGGCAACAACATCCATGATGCCAACCACAACAGAAACTAGCTGGAGCATAAACATTTAGAGGCATGTGTGTCCACAAACTTAGCTGCATTGTTTTAACACAACCTGACCATATGAGGAGGGCTTTTTTTTTCTTTTTAGCCATCTAGCAGACAACCCATGGTGCTAATACTGTGTGGACAAGATTCTGTTTGAACAAGAAATATTGTATAAAGGGTGCTGTTCAGAAACCCACTTAAGCAATTGATCTATTCACCAAGATGTTCTTTGAGCAAGAACTTATCTATTGTAAATATTGAAAGTAGTAATAAAAATTGACATTTTAAAAAAATGCTGTGTTGGCTTATTTGTATAATGTTTTTGGTTGGAAACTCCAGGGTTGTTTTTCACTCCAGCAATTGGAAGCAAAAGTACCCTGCCATTTAAAAGAATAATTAAGTCATCTTTGGAGGCAGTTTTAGCAGAAAGGAGAAATATCACATACAGTAGGACATGTCAGTAGCTGAAATGTTATCAGTTGCTTGGAACTGAACTGACTGGGTCTGGAGTAGTGGAAAGATGTTAAAAGTCATGAGGGGACACTGGATCAGGGATCAGAAGACAGAATTTCCAGTCTATTTCTACTAGTTAGTATCCAAATGTCGTCAAATACTAACCCAGCCTCTAATGCTTAATTGGCTGCCACAACCTCTCTGCCTCAGTTGTAAAATGAGAATAATGGCATCTACCTTGCAAGATTGATATGAGAGAATCAAATTGGATTTGTAAAGTGCTTAGCACATTGCCTGGCACATAGACTAACTATTCTATAAATGCTCATGTCCATCTCCCCTCCTTCCTGCCCAAATAAACCTTTGGACAGATCAGAAGCTCTCAGATTGCTGAATGTAAAATGAGACTAATACCTGTCCTGTCTAGCTCATTGGGGTTTAAAAGGAAAGTAAATAGTAAATTGACTATCAATTTTTTTTTTTTTTTAAATCACCAAATCACTTCCCTGAAAACAACTGAAATAAGCAGCACAAGTTAACACTTGTCTCTGGCAGAGCTGAGAAGAAAATCAAGGGCTGACAGACCAGCAAATTAAACAAAACCTAGGCTATTTACAGGACATTTCTAGGCATTAAATTATATAATCAATGCAAAAAAAAACCCTAAATAAAATGGATTATTCTTTTTTCTCCTGAGTATTCAGTTTTCTTATTCTGCCTTCTTCAAAAGCTCAAAAATAACCTTGAAAGAGGAAAGAATGGGGTCAAACAAATGACCAGAGATGTAACTCTTGCATAAATTGAAAATGAAAGCCCACAAGTTTTACAAACTATATTAGTTCCTTCTATAGCTGCTGGTGGGTATGTGTGAAAGTATTTGGTGCAAAACTGAATGAACTCAAGTTTAACCTTTCTCCATGTTCTAAAAGTAGATCAAGGCTCCAAGCAATACAGAGGAACTAAATTTGCCCACAATTATCCCAGTCTTGTTAGTCTTTCCTTTGAGCAATCAAAAGATTCATATACTCCTAGAGCAGGAAGAGACTTTAGAGACTAGGCTGATTCCATCATTTTATAGAGGATGCAATTACGACTGAAAGGTAAAGTGACTTAGCCAAAGTCACATCAAGTTTGAATAAATCTTTCAATACCTGCATAATCCCTTTTGCTGAACTCCCTCCCTTCTAAATGTTCTCAGGCACCTGGAAACAATAAATGTAAGGAAATAATCATTTCAATTACTTTTAACATCATATACATATTAAACTCTAAAACACCAACACATTTTTAAAATGTCAAATTTTATTAAGAAAAAAATTAAAGTTATAGCAAAAAAAAAAAAAAAAAAACCTAACAATTATCCCAGGTACCTTGGAACTGACAAAACATCCCCTTTTGCTATTCTCCTACTTCTACCTCTAAAATTACCATGATTAATTTGTTGGTATTGCTATACAGTACATAAGTAAGTTTGGCTTTATATAAAAGAAAAATACTATCTTCCTATTGTAGCAATGGGTTTCTTTACAATTAAGGATTTAAGGGGCAGCTAGGTGGCGCGGTGGATAGAACACCAGCCCTGAAGTCAGGAGGACCTGAGTTCAAATGTGATCTCAGACACTTAACATTCCCTAGCTGCGTGACCCTGGGTGAGTCACTTAACCCCAATTGCCTCAGCAAAAAGGAAAAAAAAAATACAATTAAGGATTTATTTGGAATGCTGACTACTCAAAAGTACTTGTTTTAAAGCCATAATTAGGATTGCTTTCAGTATTCCCATTATCCTTGCAAGATGTAAGAGATGCCACCTAATTTCTATATTATGGAAATTAGTGACTGTTAATGATCTTGTAGATTTCAATCCCTTTACCCAAGTAAAAACAGCACTAGCTTAGAGTCAGAAAACTTGGATGCTAGTTAGTTCAGGCTTTTCATTTATTGGCTGTGTGAAGTAGAGGAAATCAACTTAATACTTCCGGAGCCTTACTTTCCCTTCTTATAAAATGGAAAGATTCATTCAACATGCATTTATTAATAAACATCAAACGCACTATCTAACTCAGTGCTGTTGTTATAAGTGTATAAAGTATTCTGTAATCTTAAAATGCAGTACCTGTAAATGAGTTTTTATTTTCTCTTAAGACTCCTTCCAAAATGAAGAATCCTAACATTTTTCTAGTCTATCCACAAGTAGAAGCTGGTTTTATTTATTTTTTAGCTAAAGAGTACTTTTGTTTTCTTTGGGGTTTTTTCCTCCTAAACTTTTAAAGCTCCCAGGTTGATTTAACATATCATAAAATATGATCTTCAAAAGTGTCTGAAGTATTCAGGTTCAGCTATACACCATAAACCTGCGTATCAAGATTTTAATTAACTTCCCTCCACTTTCCTTTCTTATTTCTCCTATAGCCGCTCCTCGTTACCGGTGGAGCTACAGGAAAAGTGAGAAGAGAAAAAACGGGTTTCCGGAACCCACGGGAAGATGAAAGAAAAATGGAAAGCGGGTTAAAGCAGATACTTTTGAGGGGTGGGCGGGGCAACTCTGCTTGTCAATTTTATGTAAATTGTGTGTAAATGAAAGCTGCAGGGCAAAGAGGCGGTAAGAGATCTTTTCCGCGAGTTCCCAGGATATATTAATACCTGGACTCCTCCGGCTCCCTTTCCTTTGGTCACTCACCTGGGGCAGGGCAAGCAGAAAACTAAGCCCCCAGGCCGTCCCCAGCAGCTTTCGCCCACCCCCTCGGGGTCCAAGAGGATGGAGCACAGCAGCCTGGCGGTCAAGTCCAATGACCACAGGCAGAAAAGCAGCCGCGTACATGGCCAGCAATTTCAGGAACATGAGTGTCCGGCAAGCTACATCTCCGGCGAGCCACTGGACGGTTGCATTCCACGCAGCGTCCAGCGGCATGACCACGAAAGTCACCAGTAAGTCTGCAGCGGCCAAGTGGCCAAAAAGTCGGCGGACCGGGGAGGGGCGGAGTCGACTGGATCTTGGCCGTGTCACGGACCACAGCACCGCCAGATTCCCTGCAGCCGATGACAGGAACAGGGCAGCGGTCACTCCTACTCGGACCTTGGCCGCGGTTGAGAAGGTGGGAAGGGCGGACTCCTCCACCTCGACCCCCGTCCCCGCCCAGGCCTCCTCTCCCACAGAAGAGCCCCAGCCTGTGTCATTGCCCGTGGACATAGCTGCAGGGGGAAAGCGGCCAGCTTGCGCAGCCCAACCCCTTCCCCCGCCAGGCCAGAGACTGGTGCTGGTCATCTTGGTCTTTGACGACATCCACGGTCAGCCTCCGGGACCCTTCCCATCTTTGCCCCAGGGAGTTGTCGCGTGTCCCGCGCCGCCCCGCTGTCCAGAACTCAGATTCCCATCCACTTGTCCGGCCCGCAGGGGGCTTCCCAGCTCCGCGCCCAGGCCCGGCTGACCCAAGGGGCTCTCTGATATCCCGTCCCCGGAATGCCGCGGTACAGCGTCCGCTCCACTGCTGGAGGTCACTGCGGCTGCAATTCAGCTAGCCAGCCTCCGACGGCCCCGCCCCCAGCTCTCAGACCCCGCCCCCCTCCGGTCCCTCTCCCCCTTCTTGGGGAAGGCTGCGGCTGCTGTTGCAGAGGCTCCGGGACGGCTCAGGGAGTTGTTCCCGTCCTTGTGCCGTGGGAGAACTTGTGGGAATGACTGAGACTCTCGCCCCACTTGACCCTTGGGGAGCAGCCGAAGTGCTAGCGGAGATGTTGAGCCCGGGCAGGTCCCCGCCCGGCATCAGCTTCGAGGGGCGGGGCCTCCGCGCGCTTTGCTTCGCTCCCCAGTTTGTCCCTCGCGCGGTGCCGTCGGGCTCTGCGGAGGTGGGCGTGGGAAGGGGAAAGGATCCTGGGCCCAAACGGGCAGGACGAGGTCCCACAGCCGGTTAGTGGACCTCGGTGTCGCTGGGATGGACGCCTGGGTCCGCTTCAGCGCCCAGAGCCAGGCCCGGGAGCGCCTGTGCAGGTGCGGCCGGGATCCGGGGGCGCGAGCGGGGACAGACACCTTTGCGGTCAGCTCGGGCTACGGGGGTCAGAAAGGGTCAGTCCCGGGTACGGAGGCCGGGAGAGACCGACTCCTAAGCCGAGTGCGCGGGGCGAGTTGTGAGGGGATGAGTTGTTTCTGCTCGCAGGACAGATGGGAAAATTGAGGCATGGGTTGGGGGGAGGACAGAGACGGGCGGAGATTCCGATAACCTGGTTCCCCTCCGTAGGGGAGCTCGGACCCTGTTCGTTGTGTGTGTGGTGTGTGTGGATGTGTATGGTCGCTGCGCGGCGGACTTCCATTCGGAACTGTCTGTTTGCTACCGGTCCTACTGTTCCCTGCTGGGCCTGAGGGAATGGGGGTGGGGATGGGGGGGTGGTCTCGTGCCCGCGTGATCTTGGACGAGTTGGGGGCGGGGAGGAAGAAAGCCGGCTCGGCCGCTGCGCTGGGGGCGGAGCGGATTTTGGCTCCAGTCGTGGGAGGACACTCGCAGTCCTGCCCCCCGGGAGTCCCCAGTGCTACTGCTCACTCGGCCCGTGGGCTGAGCACTCACCTGCACCTCTCCTTTGGCCCCTAGGAGACAAACGACCACCTCTCACGTCCTGCTTCGAGTGTCCATTCCCTTCTCCCGGACCATCTCTCCACTACTTCCCTAGTTCCCGGCCCCATCCCCCTCTCGTCTGCTGCCCTGCGGGGCAGAATGGGGAAGCTGGTCAGACTTGCAAACCAGCCTGCCCCTTTCTCCTTCTCCTAGGGCTGCCCAGTATGCCTGTTCCCTCCTCGGCCACGCGCTGCAGAAACACGGGGCAAGTCCTGAGCTCCAGAAGCAAATCCGACAGTTGGAGGGCCATCTGAGCCTGGGCCGAAAGCGTGAGTGGCCCGTGCCCTCCTCGGGACTGGGGGGCTCCTTCCGACTTCCCTTCTCAGCCCCTCCCGGTGTTTTCACCCAAGTTCTCCTTTTAAATGTTTTATTGAGGAACCCCCCCCCTTTTTTTTAATCTTTGTCCCTAAGTGAATCTTGCATATGCTTTCCTTGACCAAGGACAGTTAAGCAAAATAAACCACCTTATTTGATCCTGACCATGAACGTTTTATTCCATACTAAAAGACACTCTCTCAGGATAAGGCATGCCTCCTATCAGTCATTGGTCGCTGCTTTGATTAGAGTATTAATTATTAGTTGTTATTACAATATGGATGAGACTGATGTATATACCAGAAGTTAAGGTTCAGTCAAGTGACGAATTTACAAAAGGTATTTTTATGGTAAGAGATTATGGACAAAATGAAGAGGTAAAATAGACACCAGGAGTTGTAAATGTGAAATAGATTTTTTGGGAGAGCATATAGTTAGCAAGGAATGGGTTTTCACAATTAATCATGAAAAAGACAAATTCCCTAGTGGAACTCAGTTAACCAGAAGAAACAGAATACACCACAAGGGGAGTATGCTGTTGAGAGGCAGCCTAAATCCTTAAAGAGATTTAGCACCCTAAAAGTTAGGAGAAAGACACCATGAAATAGAACACTTGGCAGGCTAATCCAAACGGGGTTAGACAGAGACAGTATAGGCCATGGACAGATTTAACCTGGGGTTTTGACATCAAAACTAGGCTTTGTGATTGGATATAGTAATGTGGAGTTACAGAAGACCTCCATAGAGTGGTTCTGTAACGTTGAGGTGAGTAGGGTCAATGCCCTTCCCTGCCGTGCCTTAGGGAGTACTCTAATCAGTACTTTGGACTCTGCTAACTCCACCTAGTTACCTAAGACCTCATCAAATATCATGGTCATCATTTCAGTTATCTGACTTTACACTGTCTCAGTTCATGGGAATCTTTCCAAGTTTCTCTAAACTCTTCATTTTTTATTTTGTTAGGGTAAAGTAATATTTTATTACATTCATAACCTTAAGTTCAGCTATTCTCTAATCAGCAGACTCATTTCCTTCCATTTCTTTGCTACTACAAAAAAGTGCTGCTATAAATATTTTTGTATGCATGGACTTTCCCTCTGTCTTTGACCTCTTTGGTATGTGTATCTAGTCCTGGTATCACTGGGTTAAAAGACACATACAAGTTAGTGACTTGTTTGCTAGAATACCAAATTATTTTCTAACACTGTTGGACCAGTTCAAAGCTCTACCAACAGTAGACTTGTGTGCCTGTCTTTTTACAAACCATTTACCATTTTTGTCTTTTGTCATCTTTGCCAGTTTGACTGTGAGATGATTCTATATTTTTAAATTAGCCATTCTTTCTCTTACTAGAGATTTGGAATATTTATATTCTTGTTGATAACTTGAATTTCTTCTTTTGATAACTGCCTCTTCATATCCTTTGACCACTTATCTGTTGGGTAATGGTCCTTGTTTTGCATTTATATCAATTCCCTATGCATCTCCTATATGCTACTTTTGTCAGAACTTTTTGTGGCAAAAAATTTTTTTATTCCAGTCAGTAGCTTCTTTTCTACTTTTAACAATATTGTTCATTCAAAAACTTTTCAGTTTTATGTAATTGGAATGACCTACTTTGGAATGACCTACTTTAACTTTTATGATCACCATTCTCCCTTGTTTGATTAAGAACCTTCTCCATAGCTTTACCCCCTCATGTTTGTTTCACTTTCAATGGGACAGAAAACAAAGTACAATCAGGATATTGGAAAGAGGGGGAGAGGTTAATTAAGCCTATTAACCAAAGGGAAATGGAGATGTCATTAGAGTTTGAGGTTTTCAAAGATGAAGAAACAAACTTGTCTGCCTCAGCCCTCTGCTTGCTTCTTGCTTTTGTCTAAACAGTGCTTGCTCACTGGCACACTTTGTCCTCTATTTTGTTTTGTCTGCCCATGACTGTCTTGTTCATCTTATTTGTTGCATGTGCCTCACCTATCTCATCTGTCCCCTTGCCCTTTTCCCATCCAGTTCTTCGCCTGGGTAACTCGGCAGATGCCCTCGAGTCAGCCAAACGGGCTGTGCATCTGTCAGATGTCGTCCTTCGATTCTGCATCACTGTCAGCCATCTCAATCGAGCCTTGTACTTCGCCTGTGACAATGTCTTGTGGGCTGGAAAGGCTGGGTTGGCACCCCTTGTGGACCAGGAGAAGTGGGCCCAACGTTCATTCAGGTTAGAGACCCCTCTGCTCTTGGACTTCATCTCACCTTGGGGACCTTCTAAGACCTTGGGAAATAAGCCTTTGGTGAGATCTGGCCTCCCCAAATACCACATCTCAATTCCCCCTGGATTCTAATCTGCCACTGTGTGACTGGGTAAGCTATAGAGCATTGGACTTGAGTCTGAAGCCTTGGATTCAAATCCTGCTGTGACTGCTACTGACTACAACTATGTACAAGTCATCTGATTTTTTTGAACCACAGCTTCCTCATCTGTAAAAACAGGGACAATAATACTGTTTACTTAAAAGGATTTTTTTATGAGATTGAAATAAGATATGTATAAAGTCCTTTTCAATATTTGAGGCAATGCTTAAAATGTTTACTATTATGAAATAAAAGACACTAGGTTTTGAGTCTGGAAAACCTGAATATGAATGTTGCCTGTGACACACTAACTGTGTGATCCCAGGCCCTGCAAACAGCCACTCAGTGCTCAGGCAGCTCTCTAAGGCTAGAAGTTGTAGAGAAGGGACAGATCTACATTGATCATCACTACATTATTTTTTTTTTTTAAACTGATGAAATCCCAGATTGAAACAAAATTTGGGGTTAGTGTAGTTTGGTTATGATACTGTCTTTTGCCTCTCCTTTCATTCCTCACTGTTCCTGTCCCTAATCTCTGGTCTCAATCATTTCCATATGTCTGCCTTTCACCTTATTCCTCCTCTCTTTTCAAACTTCTCCTAGTTATTAGCCAGTGTAGAGACTGAGTGTGGAAGTACCAGTAAGCCTCATTATTTTTGAGTGTTCACCACACCTATAGCAATGTACCAAGTGCTATTGAGTAGATACAAAAAGGAATGAAGTTCTTGGCCTTAAGGATTTAAATTCAGTTATGTCAACATCTGTTAAATACCTACTGTGAGCCAAGCACTTTTGTAAACCCTGAGGATTCAGGGAGTCTTTTCCATCAGGAAGCTTATATTTGATAGTCACTTAGAATCTCCTGTAGCTAGAAAGACTAAACATGTCCTAGAAACAAGTAAGATTCATTTTTGTAGGAAAAAAAAAAGATGCGCATTAATATAACATAAACTTCTAAATTCTGAGGATAGCAGTGAACCAAAATTAGGTAAGATTAGTACTGAAAAGTTTTCTAAATTTGGAATAAGGTTTTGAAAGTAGAGAGGAACTTGAATTAGTACTGAAAGAGAAAGAAAGCATTCCATAATGGGGGAAAGGCATGTGTGTAGGGGTGATCTGTTATGATTTTCTTGCAAATGTAGAGAAGTTTACTACCTGATTCCTAGGGCACTGAGCTCAGATTTCCTTCCATCTTACTGATCCTTTCTATCCTGTGCCTTTGTCTCAGGTATTACTTATTTTCCCTCATCATGAATTTGAGCCGTGATGCCTACGAGATACGGCTACTAATGGAACAAGAGTCTTCAGCTTGTTGGCGTCGGCCAAAGGTGTCAACAGGAGGGAACCTGGGAGGTGGCGAATCTGGGGGTGACCCAAGAGGCAGTCTGCCCCATTTGGCCTTGCAGCTTCGGCTTCGAGTTCTTCTCCTCGCCCGAGTGCTACGAGGCCATCCCCCCCTCCTGCTGGATGTGGTCAGAAATACTTGCGACCTCTTCATCCCACTGGACAAGTTGGGCCTATGGCGTTGTGGCCCTGGAGTTGTGGGGCTCTGTGGTCTGGTGTCTTCCATCCTATCTATCCTTACCCTACTCTGTCCCTGGCTCCGACTCAAGCCCTGAAACCAAAATTTTAGGGTGGAAGAGAATCTGAGCCAGGAATGAGGAGAGGAGGCAGGTTCTTTCTGTTGTTCCATTGTCACCCTGTCTTTCCTTTTAATTAAAACTCAAGTTTGGAAAATTACAGATGAAGAGTGGAGGGAAAAGGTGGCCCTGGATTCAATGGGATAACTCTCTTCCTTTCTTACTGTACTGATTCTTTATGTCTTTTAAGTCTTCTATTTTTAAATTAAATTTTATTTTTTTCAATCAATAAAAATCCTCCTTCTCTCCCTCGCATTCCCCCATTGAGAAAGAAAGAAACAAAACCACTGTTCCAAAAATGGATGGTTATCTTCTATTTTTCCAGTCTCTCTCAGGTTTATTTTGGAAACTCATTAAATTCCTCCTCATTCTCCATCCAGTATTTAGTTATCTGCTACATTTCCTTAAGGGAAAGAGATCCATTACGCTTTAGTGGTTCCCTTTTCCATGCAGAGGATGATGGGCAGATGGAGAGGTTTTGGTCTCCTGTTGGAGAATGTCCCAATGGCCCCTCCTCCCATCCCTTTCCCATGGTGTCACCTTAACTAGTTGGGTTTTCTCCCTCTGTCACCTCATCTCTCAATTCCCCTTGACTTGCCCTTTCCATCTTCACTCCTATGCTCCTTGTAATGGCTTCTGTCTCTCAGCCCTCTTTTATCTCCTTCCCTGTGATGCTGTGTTCAGCATCCTATTGTAAATACTGTACAATAAAACTGTAAATAGCTTTGGCCAAAGCCCCTGCTGGCTGGCCAACTCAAAGGGGAGCAAATTAAAGATGTCTTGCTCATTGGCCTTTGGTTTGGTCACTTCTATAGTCTGGCCATTTGTGGCCTCTGCTCTGGCCCTGCAAGCTATCTGTGGTGTTGATCTTCATCAAGCATTGATTGGGCTCAGGGTTTCAGGCTCAGTACTAGGGATACAAAAGGAAGGGGGGAAACTGTGACCCGTATGTCATGCAGGGCCTCAGCTGGGAGAGCTACAAGATGACAAAACCCATTCCACAAGCCACAGGTGAGAACTGGTCTTAGAGCCACTGCTTGCTCCTAAAACCCTCCTAGTTGATTAATCTATGGAATCAGGACTAAGAAGCTTGAGGTCCACAACACAGCTTGTGACAGAGTGCATCTGCTTTGTGGGGCAGGGAAGGATCTCGGTCCTCCTACCTTCCCTATCCCAGATGAATAAAATCAGCTTAGGGATCCTATGCAACACCCCCCCCCCCCCCCCCAAGGAGAAATGGAGGGAGAGGCTGGATGAGTCTCCGCCAGGCCTTCCCGACGAGGCCACCAGAGGGCAGCAGGGGAGGCTGAAAAGCTCACTGAAACAGCCCCTTGCTTTGGCATGGGGCTCCCTCCAGCCTCCCCAGCATCCCTCCTCCTGGCCAGTCCGACTTTATTTTTAGCTGCCAATGGGAGGGGGCGGGACAGGAGGGTAAGTAAAGAAAACAGAACGGGACAGGATCACAGAGGACTCCTCGGAGAGACAGAACAGCAGCCAGACATGGAGCTCTCCCTCAGCCCTCACCTCCCTCTCCCCGTGTTGCTCCTGGCAGGTGAGGGAGTTAACCATTTGGGGTTTGGTGGGGAGGCAGGTGTGTGGGATGTCTTGGGGCTGGGACCTTAGGGGTAAGTGTTCTTTGTGGGGAGAGGAGACACCCTATTGCTGGGACCCCTAAAGACAGGGCTCTGAGAAGAATGACTTTGAATCCATGTAACTTGTGAACTGATTATTCTCCCCTCTCCCAGGATGATAATAGGAGAGATTCCTATGGTGCTGGTGGAAGCTTTTGCTTAGTTATCTGGAATTGTTGTCCAGACTTCTAGAAAATGGGGCAGTTAATGCACCCAGGATGCTCCACGTGGCCTCTTACCCTCAGGGTCCCCCTTGGCCAGAGTGGCTAGCATCTTAAGAATATTTGACCAATGACCACATGCAGTTTCCACCCCACCTATTGACTTCCTAGTGTCCAGGGGGACCTGAAGATTCACATGAGATACCCCTTTGTTCTGAAGAGGCATTTGTTAGGAAGGGAGTAGGGGGAGGGATAGTCTGGGAAGTAGGGAGGGAACCCTAAAAGGCGGAGGTGGCTTGGCCATGGTTTAAGGGGATCTTGGCTTTCCCCTATAATCTATGTTTCCCAAAATACCCGTTCTGAGTCTGGAAAGAGCTTGGGCTAGGGACCAGCTAGGACATGATGTGGGGTCTTTGGGAGGGGACTAAATTATTCAGGGTGTGAACAGGGGCCTAGTCAGGGGGTGGGATGTGGCTGTGCTGGGGAGGCAAAGGGGTGGTGAAGCTTTGGGACCCCTGTGGTGGGGGCAGAGAGAAGTTTGTGTGTGGGCAGGCTGCCCCACCCTGGTAATTGCTCCTGAGGTTTCCGGGGCTGAGTCCAGAGACATAGGAATCTGTGTGCGCCTGCATGAGACACACTGACATGGAGAGATGGAGAAATGGGGGACTTGGGAGAGACAGATGGCCTTCACTGTCCTTTCTTATTCTCTTCAAGCTCGGGTCTAACACCTGGACCCCACAGGAATTGGGGACTTTTTTTGGTACTACAGAAAGCTGCCATTCCCCTACTCTTGTTTAAGCCTCCCAGATTAGGTGAGGGGAGGGAGGAAAAGGGGGGCTGAGAAACCCAACCCTTTAGATTGATTCTGTGAAAGAGATTTCGGGGGCGGAAATGAATCCACAGCTGTGCATGTCATTGTGGCTAAGGGCCACAGACAGGATGAACAAGACATCTGGATAGAAACACAAGGTAGAAGAAGACACCCTTGGGCTAGCAGGCGCAGATGGAAACGCTGCTACAGAGACAGACAAGGAGAGGGACAGAGGGCCCGGGGCCAGCTCGTCCTGGCTCATGGTCTCTTCCCTTAGCCAAGCCCTCCTGTGATTTACCTTGAGACTGATCTTCCCTCCCTCCTTCCCTCCTTCTAGGTTTCTGCCTCTCCTTCAACTTGGATGATAGTCATCCTCGTCTGTTTCATGGGCCACCTGAGGCCGAGTTTGGATACAGTGTCTTGCAGCATGTGGGGGGAGGACGTGGATGGTGAGAGAAGCCCGGGATGATGTGGGGTATTGTGATGGTGAAAGGGAACCCGAGCAAGAAGGGAGGAAAAAGGGCTGGAATTGGGGTGGTGCTGGTTAAGGAGAAGCTGGTGGGGAAACAGAAGGGTAGACTTTAGGTGGGACCAATATTATCTATCCCACATGAGCCATCAATAATAAGAGAGTTGTTGCCATGCAGTTTCAGAAGGGATGAGACATCTTGGATCCTGCTTAAAGTGGGGAATAAACTGGGGTGATCACAAACTAGGGGTTCTGGCATGGGGACCCCTCTTCAGTTTGTCTTTAGGGTTATACTCTGAGGAACCATGCTTCTATTCTTATGCACCACCTTGGTCCCACAGGATGTTGGTGGGTGCCCCTTGGGATGGACCTTCAGGAGACAGGAGGGGAGATGTGTATCTCTGTCCTGTGCAGGAGCGGCCTAATGCCTCCTGTGCCAAGGGCCACCTGGGTAAGCTGGTGTCTCTCCCTTTCACCCTTCCTCTCCACTCTCTGGCCCTGGGCCCTTTTTTCCTGACCTTTTATTCCTCAAACTCCCTCCCCCAATAAATCACTTTAACATTATCTGATTGCTTCCCATGACTTCCTGAATATTCCTTCCCTCTCCACTCTTGACCCACAAACCTGTGTCCCCCAACTTCACTATCACCTCCAGGTGACTATCCACTAGGAAACTCATCCAGTCCGGCTGTGAACATGCATCTTGGGATGTCACTGCTGAAAACTGATGTGGATGGGGGGTTTATGGTGAGGTGGGAATGAGGGGTATCATGGGAGTTAATGATGGGGGACTCCATGGGCTAGGGATCCATTGAGGGAGGAGTTCAGAAAGTTAATGGCATGGAGAGTAGGGAAGGACCAAATGGGTGATGTTTTGGCAGTATAAGACACCATGGGGCAGGGGGTGGGGTAAGGAAACAGCTTGAGAATGGGAATGGGATCTTGCCCTGGGATCTGGGAATGACGTTTCCACTGTTTCTCCTTCCTCAGGCTTGTGCCCCACTGTGGTCTCGTGCCTGTGGTACTTCCGTGTACAGTTCTGGGATCTGTGCCCAAGTGGATGCCTCATTTCGGCCCTGGGGAAGCTTAGCTCCTACTGCACAGCGTGAGTGGTGGGGAAAGCATGGGACAAGGGAAACCTTTCATCTATCTATCTATCTATCTATCTATCTATCTATCTATCTATCTATCTATCTATCTATCTATCTATCTATCTATCTATCTCCTACTCCTACCAGGCACTGTGCTAAGCACTTTATAAATATTTGATCTTTACAATAACACGGTGAATAAGTGTTATTATTATCCTCATTTTATAGATGAAGAAAAGGGACTTACCCAAGATCATATAGCTAATAAAAAGCAAAGCTGGTTTTTTGCCTACATTCTCTTATTCCTGAACCAATGTTCTTTATACTACTCCCACACTTTTTTTTCCCTAACTAATTGTTTTTCCTTTTTTTTCCTGGTTATACATGTGCATTCATTTTTTAAAAAACACATTTCCTTGTGAATCATGTTGGGAGAGAAAAATCGGAACAAAAAGGAAAAACCACAAGAGAAAAAAGCAGAATAAAAAGGGGAAAAAAAGTAAACATAGCATGTATTGATTTACATTCAATGTCCGTAGTTCTGTCTCTGGGTGTGGATGGTGGATGGTGATCCAAAGTTGATTGGAATTGCCTTGGATCACTGAACCACTGACAACTAAGCCTTTCACAGTTGATTATCTCACAATCTTGCTGTTGTTGTGTACAATATATTCCTGTTTCTGCTTGTTTCACTCAGCATCAGTTCATGTAAATCTATTCCCTTTCTAAAATCAGTCTGTTCATTATTTTTTATAGAACAATAATCCATTGCTTTCATGTACCAACTTATTCAACCACCTCTCCCACTTGATGTTGCCCCCACACTCTTGCCCTGATGTGCTTTAGCTTCACCATTCTGCTGCCTCCAAAATCTAGGCTGCCCTACCTACATGGATGTGGTCATTGTCCTGGATGGCTCCAACAGCATCTACCCCTGGGCTGAGGTTCAGACTTTCTTGCGTAGACTGGTGGGAAGGCTGTTCATTGACCCGGAACAGATACAGGTGAGAAGAGGTTGAGAGTGGGAGTCAGAGATGGGTGGCAGGTATAGACAGTGGTATCATCAAAACTGTCCCTCTCCAGGTTGGGTTGGTTCAGTATGGGGAGACTGCGGTACACGAATGGTCACTTGGAGATTTCCGGACCAAGGAAGAGGTCGTGAAAGCTGCCCGGAACCTGAGCCGAAGAGAAGGGCGAGAAACCCATACAGCTCAGGCCATAATGGTGGCTTGGTGAGGTGGGGGAGGGGTGATGGAGGGAGGGAAGGGGAGGTCCTGGGATTCATTGGGAAGGATTCTGGGATAGAGTAAGGTGAATGTTATACATCCTCATACTTTGACTCATACTTTTTGATAGGGGGTGAGGGTAGGAAAGAAATGAAAGCAAATAGAAGGCAAATTGGAAATCATAAAAATCCTTTCCCTATGATTCCCCTTTCTAAGTTTCTATTTCATTTGTCTATTTTTTCCTGTTTCTTTCTCTTAGAAAAATTTAATCTTCTTTGATCCCTCCATAACAGTCAAATTATCTACTCAAATTCTTCCTAAAATATAAATCCCTCCTATTATCTCAGTAACAAGTGGTCAGTCTATGATTGAATATTTCCAGTGATGGAAAAGTCTGTACTGTATAAAGCAGTCCATTCCATTTTTTTAAAAACTCTAAGCATTAGGTAGTTCTTCCTTATATTGAGATATAATTCTGAAAAATTTTGCCTATTTAATTTAGTTTTCCCTGCTCTTCATAAGGCCATATAGAGCATAGGATGTGGAGGCCAAAGGCCTGGTTTCAGATCCTAACTCAGCTACTTAATAGTTGGGAAAGTCATTTCAATTCTCTGGATCCTAAAAAACAAGAGGTTTGCAAAGATCACTTCTAAGGTCTCTTCTTTCTCCAAAATCAACACTACATCTTCCATCTTATTATCCCTTTGAATAGCTGAGTGTGGTGGTCTTGTTTTCCCCTTTCTGTGGACCTTGATAAATGTTAAAAAAAAACAAGAAGGGCTTTAAAAATGGGTTAAAGGTGAGAACAACCAGAAAGGAATAGATGCACTACTTGAGGAGGATGAAAGGATATTAATGGGTAACAGAAAAAATGCAGAGCTTGGTAAATCTTTTTTTTTTAAATTTCTGTTTCCTTTGTCAAAGAACATTCAGTTCATCAAAGATAGATTAAATCAACTATGTACTTGGCACTCTGTGAAAGACAAAAATGAAAGATCCCTGTTTCCAAAGAGCTTGCATTCATGGGCACAGATAAGGATAAAAAGAATGATATATGCTAGGTAGTGGATCTGACAAAGGAGAAACCTGATAAAGGTCTCCACCAGTGTTTAAAAGATGGGGGAAAGTTCTAATAGCTGATGGCTCCAAGGAAAGCCCCAGTAGGGAAGCCAAGCTTCACCTGAGCCAAGCCTTGGAGGGAGTTAGAGAATTTTAGAGAGGGAACATGAGGAAGGAGTGGTACATTCCAAGCACATTCTAGCCAGTAAGACTGCACAAAGCTTGGCGATGTCATGCTGAGTTCAAGAACTATTAGGCCAGTTTGATTAGAATGTAGAGTACTTGAAGGGGAATAATGTAAAAAGTAGGTTAGAACTAGGTGGCTAAGGACCTTGAATGTCAGGCTAAGAAGTTTGATTTGATCATTAAACAATAGTCTTTTGAGCAGGAGAATGATAAGCATGATCAGGAATCTGCCTTAGAAGGGGTACTCTGGAAGGGGAATTGGAGAGTCTGGGAAACTAATATGGAAGCTATTATGATCATAATTAGTTCAGATAAGTGTCAGGTACGGTCAGGTAATGTGATGATGGGGTAGTTAGAGAGGAGGTGCTATATGTGGAAGAAGCTTGGGAAGATTTAAGGCAGAATATTGACAAGATGTGGGGTGGGAGGGTATAGAGAGGGAAGAGTCAGAGTTGAAGCTTGAAGCTAAGGTTACAACCTTGAGTATGGAATTTAAGGCAATGCTCTCT
Source organism: Myrmecobius fasciatus (assembly GCA_023553655.1). Classification (NCBI taxonomy): domain Eukaryota; kingdom Metazoa; phylum Chordata; class Mammalia; order Dasyuromorphia; family Myrmecobiidae; genus Myrmecobius; species Myrmecobius fasciatus. The sequence continues at coordinate 43,086 of JAJPUD010009425.1, forward strand.
TAATAGAAATAAGACTTTGGGAGAAGGCTAGGAAGAGATGTTGAACTGTTTGCTAAATTGCTGAAAAGTCTTCAGTGATCTTTGAGGCACTGTGGCAAATGGGAGAGGAACTATAGGGGTAGAGATGTGTCAGTATTCTGATATTTTTCAAGGGGACAAAAGATGGATTTAATAAACTAGAAACTGATCAAACAGATGTTCATCCCACTCCAAAAATCTGCTTCTCCAAAAATCTGTGTTTTCTGTCCCTTCTTTCAAAATTTGGCTCAAAACTTAATTTTTTCCAGAAAGCTTCCCTTGACCAACTCCATCAGCTCCTGAGCCCCTCCCTTTGTATGAATTCAACACTAATGTACTATAGCATTTCCAGTTAATACACTGTGTAAATACATTTTCAGGTCTCTAATGTTCGATTCAACAAACATATTTACAGTGTACTTTATGCCAAACATTCTTCTAGGGTAGGGAAACTGTAAAGCATAGATCAGTTGGTTCCTGCTCTCATAAAGCTCACAATCTGGGAGGGGGTGAAATCTATAGACAAATAAATACATGTAATAGATGACAGATGTACTAGAAAGGTGAACAACAATAAACTATGTGAGGTCTTTAAGTAAAAGACCATTACTAATTTGGGAGATCAGGAAATGAGCCATTGACAAGACAGCATTCTAGACATGGGTATCAGCCTGTGTGAAGGCTTAGAGACAAAAAAATATAGTATGCCATGTGTGGGGAACAAGTAGGTCAGTTTGATTGGAACACCTAATGCCTGTTTGAGGCTGGAATGATATAATGGTGTCAAATTGTGAAGGGCTTTAAGGTTAAAAAAGAGGAATCTATATTTTATCCTAGAGATCCTTGAAGACAAAGGGATGAATTGGAGAAAGGCTTGGTGGTTTAATTGACTACATTTGGCAGTTTGTTGGACATAGAGGATGTAGGAGAGTGAACAGATAAGATGGATCTGAGGTTTTGTAGGTAGATGACTAAAAAGTTGTTAGCAGCCTAGATAAAAATAGAAAAATTAGGGGGAGGGTAGTTTTGGTGAGAAAGATATTAAGTTCTGTTTTGGAGGCCTTGACACTGAGATGCCTATGTGACATCAAGGTAGAGATGTCCAGCAAGTAGTTGATGATGTTAGGAGAGAGATGAGGACTTCATATGGCAGAGTGGAGAGAACTTCTAACTTGAAGTCAAGAAGACCAGGCTTTGACCCTCACGTTGAGAATTTAACTACCATTAATGTGGATAAATCACTTAACCTCTCTGAGCCTCAGTTTTCTCATTGATAAAACAAGAGGGTTGGACTCAATCTCTAAGACCTCTTGCAACTTTAAATCTATGATCCTATATGTAAATTTTGGAATCATTTGATAAAAATGGTTATTGAATCTATTGGAGATGATAAAATTACCAACCAGATAGTCTTAAGTATTTATTAAATGTGAGAACTTTGAAAGAGAAGAGAACCCAGATTGGGAAAAAAAGAGTAGGGAAAGAAGACTTTCCAGAAGCAAACACATCAAGCTAGGAAGATTCCAGTTATGTTCTAGGGACACAACTTGACTGAAACATAGAATATGTGGGAGGAAGTCGTATATAATTAGGATGGATATACAGAGTGGGACCACATCAATCAGGGTTTATGATGCTAGGGAAAGCAATTTGAACCTAATAAAGTAAGATAATTGCTGCTATTTTCTAGGTCCACAAGGTTTTCATTAAAATAAAAATAAAAATTGATCAAATTCTAACCATTTTGCTTGCTACATTTAGCAGCAAAGCCTCTCTAAATGGCTGTTTTTCCTAAAATCATTTTCAGAGCAGCTAGGTGGTGCAGTGGATAGAGCACTAGCACTGAAGTCAGGAGGACCTGAGTTCAAATCTGATTTCAGACACTTAACACTTCCTAGCTATGTGACCTTGGGCAAGTCAGTTAACCCCAATTGCCTCAGGGGGAAAAATCATTTTCAACATTTTTAAAAATTCTGAGTTCTAAATTCTTCCCTCCAGTTCCTCTTCCACTTACTGTAAATGACTTTTGTTAATAAATCAAAGGAAGAAAAGAGAACTTATGCACAAACTTATACACACATCTAAATGATTACTCAAAGACATTCTTATAACCAACCAAGAAAGGCTAAAGACGGGAAGTACTATAGATTCTCAGGTCTTTGTCCTGAAGTGGTCTCCCACTAAGCTATCTGAGAGAGTACTTCAATTCACGGATGGGCAGTAACAAAGTAACTGTTTTTTCTTCATAAAAAATAGAAACTGTCACCTCTGACTTGTATCAGTAACATTTCACTAATTTTCTTTACTTCCTAGGGATTCTAGGACTGTGATTTAGAAGTAAGGTGTTATCTTTGCTCCTAGGGTCTTACTAATCTTTTAGCATTATAATTGATTGAGGGAACCAGTTCCAATTGGACAGTGAAGAAGGCCATGTACACCCAGAGAGAGGGATATGAAATGTGGACCACAACATATCATTTTCATGCTCTCTATTGATGTTTGCTTGCATTGTGCTTCCTTTTTCAGATTTTTTTCTTTGTAGATATGATTTTTCTTGCACAACTAGATGTGTGAAGATATGTATACATATATTCGATTTGTCAAGTATTTTAACATAATTAACATATAGTGGATCTCCTGCCATCTAGGGGAGGGGTGGGGAGTAGAGGGGGGAAATTTATAACAGAAAACTTTGTAAGAATTATTGTTGAAGAATTACCCATACATCTATTTTGCAAATATAAAGCTTTAATAAAAAAAATAATTGATTGAGGGAGCAAAGGATGTGGGAGACAATTTGATTCATCCAATCACCACTTTGTAAATTTATTGGGCCTGTGCTCATAGAGATAGTAGCTTGTTCTTATCGACCTTGGCCAGATGGCAGAACATTTCCCTGTAACTCTCTCTGAGCAAAGGCTCCTTCCTCCACACAAATGGGACCCCATGGATCAACAAGATCAAGTTTGTTCATCCCCCAAATTCTTAATTTAACTTTTCAGCCAGTCACCAGAATCTAAAGCAGCCTATCGACTGTGCACTGATTGTTCAGCACTTCTTATTGAACTGCAATATTTTGAATCTTTGAGATGAGCCAGCAGACAATTATTGGGGGCTAGAATGAGCCTTCAACAGGAGCCATCAGTGTGCCACTGAAATCCTTTGGGTGCTTTGACTTGGTTCTTTTTGTGCATAAAAGAATATTAATCTGATGAGGTATGAAAGATGGTAACGAAAGGAAAAGAGTAGTGGTGATGTGAAAGGGTTGAAAATGAAACCTGTTGTAGGATAGGATAGTGGGAATAGAAAGTAGGAGGTAGATTGGAGAGATATAGATGAGGGAAAATCTATAGGCCTTGGAACTAATTGGGTATAACAGGTGAGAAAAAAGGAAAACCTGCAGTAAAGGGTGCCTCTTGTATTCTTAGCTAGATTGCAATTTCCTTAAAGGTATGGGCTGTGCCTTACTATCTTTAGTTCTCTCCATGATACCTACTACACAGTTATGCATACAGTAAGACTTAAATCTCAGCACTGACTTAACAGACTTATTTTACTCCTGTTTCTTTCATTTCTGTCTCTTCCTCCCAGTTTATCTTAGGTTAGAATGTGTATTTGTGTATCAAAGGAGTAAGGCAGAAGACTCCAGTGTCTCACCTCTTCTTTTCCTTCCCTCCTACTCTAGCACAGAAGGATTCAGTCCCTCTCGAGGGGGCCGGCCAGAGGCTGCCCGGTTGCTAGTTGTTGTCACAGATGGGGAATCACATGATGGGGAGGAACTTCCAGCAGCACTCAGGGCCTGTGAAGCTGGCAGTGTGACCCGATATGGGATTGCTGTAAGAAACAGTGGGAGGTAGGGTTGGGAAGGTGCAGATATTGGGGAATGGGGACTTCCTTAGAAAAAAAAAGGGAGGGCAATACTACATCATACCTCTGCATTTGTCCCCAGAGCCCCATTGCCCATTACCACTCCAGCTGACAGCAGTACCACATCACACCTTGGCAAACACTGGCTTTGCACTCCCTGCATCTGCCCCCAAAGCCCCATTACCCATTACCACTCCAGCTCTGAGATCTGTAACCTCACCCAGGTCCTGGGTCACTACATTCGAAGGCAACGTGATCCTAGCTCCTTCCTTCGGGAAATCAGGACCATTGCTAGTGATCCAGATGAGAGATTCTTCTTCAATGTCACAGATGAGGCTGCACTGACTGACATCGTGGATGCCCTAGGAGACCGCATCTTTGGCCTGGAGGGTAGGATGTGGAATCTGAGAGTCTCATGGAGACCTATTCCCAGGTCTTGTGATTCAGTGCCTCCCTGAGAGCCCGAACCTCTCCCCAACATCCCTGTACAGCCCTTTTTTGAAAACCTTTACCATCAAGGGGATGCCTGATGAAGGCATTCATCCCATTTTGGGACAGCTCTAAACAGGAAATTCCCAATGCTGAGCTAACTTCCTTTAATTTTTTTTTTTCTTTTTGCTGAGGCAATTGGAGTTAAGTAACTTGCCCAGGGTCACACAGCTAGGAAGTTTTAAGTGTCTGAGGTCAGAATTGAACTCAGGTCCTCCTGACTTAAGGGCTGGTGCTCTATCCACTGCACCATCTAACTGCCCCTCCTTTAACTTTAAAGCATCAAAAAGGATGATTTTAATGGGAATCGATATTTGGATCAGAAGAAACTGGAATTGAAAAAATTAGGAGATCCTGGCCTAGACCTCTCTGTCTCATTTCATTCTCCTGATATTCTTTCTTACCCCAGGTTCCCATGGGGAAAACGAAAGCTCCTTCGGACTAGAGATGTCTCAGATTGGCTTCTCTACCCACCAGCTAAAGGTTAGACATTCTGTTACTGCTGCAGCCCCCAGTAGCCTCTGGCCCAAGTGATTTCAGCCCCACTAATCTTACCTGTACAGTGAGTCTCTTTCTCAGAACTTGCCCAAGGTGACCTTAGCCCTCCTAGGACAACCCTTCTTTGAAGGACAAAGCTTCTAGATGGCAGCTACCCTTTCCCTCTTATGGATGAGTGTCTCCCTGTGAATCTCTTTAGTAATCCCTATGACTGCTCAGCATCTCCTCATTCCCACAGGATGGGATCCTGTTCGGAATGGTGGGGGCCTATGACTGGGGGGGCTCAGTGCTGTGGCTAAAGGAGGGCCACCGCCTTTTCCCACCCCGCACAGCCCTGGAAGATGAGTTCCCTACTGCACTCCAGAACCATGCTGCCTACCTAGGTGAGTGTTAGGTGGATCTCAGAGAGCTCGTGGACTCCAAGAGTAGACTGAGGATATTTCTGTCTCTACCTCTATTTCTCTGTCTCTATCTCTCTGACGTGACTAATGTAGGAACTTATCTTACATGACTATACATATTGGTAATGGGCTTTTTCTTGTCTTCTCCATGTCAGGAGAGGGGAAGAGGGAGAAAGAAAGAGAATTCAGAAATGAAAATAAAATTGAATTTTTAAAGGGAGTTAGATAGATAATACCTTAGAAGATATCCCACTGATATGGTTCCTCCATTTGCCTTTTGAATCCCAAAATTGTCTGCTCCTCTCTTAATTTCCCATTATCTTCTGCTACTCTGATGCCATGGTCTCTCCCTGCCTTCTTTCCTTTCACCCCTATTTCCCCACTTCTAGGTTACTCAGTTTCCTCCTTGATCCTCCTGGGTGGACGACGCTTGTTTCTCTCAGGAGCCCCTCGGTTTAAACATCGAGGAAAGGTCATCGCTTTCCAGCTCAGGAAAGATGGGTCTATGAATGTTGCCCAGAGCCTCCAGGGGGAACAGGTGTGAATGTGGCAGGAGGCATGTGTGAGGGGCAATGAGAATCGCCATCCAGTGGAGAACTCTGTGAAGTCTACTGGGGTTGAGATCCATCCACTGGGGGGTGGGGGCAGTTCTCAGCCACTGGGCCAAGCAGTAAGGGAATTTAGATCCCCTCCCACTCTTGGGAGGTGTTCAGCATCATTCTTTTTCCTTCCCCCTAGATCGGCTCCTACTTTGGCAGTGAACTCTGCCCCCTGGACACAGATGGTGATGGGGTGACCGATGTTCTACTTGTGGCTGCCCCTATGTATCTGGGACCCCAGTATCGGGAGACAGGACGAGTATATGTCTACCGAGTGGGCCAAGTGAGTAGGGTTAGGATACAGCAGAGATAAAGTAGAGACATTAATACCTGGGAAAGGTTGGGGGGGCAGGAGAGAAGAGACATCAATGAGACCAATCTGTAGGGTTGGGACATTTAGAGCATCATTCTTTCCTATAGCCCTTGCTGATCCTCTGGAGAATCCTGCAGCCAGACCCCCCCCAAGATTCCCGTTTTGGCTTTGCAATGTGTGCCCTGCCTGACCTAAACCAGGATGGCTTTGCTGATGTGGCTGTGGGGGCACCCCTAGAAGATGGACACAGAGGAGCTCTATACATCTATCACGGGACTCAGGGTGGCATCCAACCCCGTCCTGCACAGGTTAGGAGCCAGAGGAATATTATGTTGGGAAGGGGTGGGTGCTTTGGTAATACTCAAACCTGCACTGCTCAGGAAAATGTGGGGATCCTGCCATTTTACAGTTAGGAAAATGAAAGAACTAAGGTCACACAGCTGAAGTCAGATTGGGGTCTAGAATCCTAATCTTCTAGAACCCCCTGTGAGAGCCCGTAAGCACTGACTCTGTCCCATTTACCTGAGATTATCTGGCTCTAGACCCTCTTCAAACTCTGGTGGAGCTGGTGGGGAGTGGAAATGGGGGGGGGGGAATACTGGTGAGGTATGGAGGAAATGGTGCTATGAAAGCTAGGGGGGATGTTTTTGTGATCCCCGTTCCTGAAAGTGATTAATGTGGGGATTGGAGATGAGAGAGGAAGAGTGCTCCAGGAGGAGTAAGGCATCCTCCAAGAGACAGGAGCCTTGTCTTTCCTGTCTCTTTCCAGCGCATCTCAGCTGCCTCCATGCCTCAGCCACTCAGCTACTTTGGCCGAAGTGTGGATGGACGACTGGACCTTGACGGGGACGAGCTAGTGGATGTTGCTGTGGGGGCCCAGGGGGCAGCTGTACTGCTGAGGTGTGGGCTCAGAGCTCAAGTGCCAGGTTTCTTTAGGGAAGAGGGGGCTCCACTGTTTCCTTCTCTTAATATTTAAAGGGAGGAGCAACAATGAGGCATGGAATATCAGGTTTCATAGGGAACTTTGGAAGTCATCTGGATTGGAGACCATGGGGAGACAGTCTTGGGAGGGTCTGCTCCCATATGCTTCTCATCCCTGAGGGGTCTTTCCCTCAACTTCACCAGCTCCCGCCCCATTGTCCACTTGGCCCCATCACTAACGGTGACCCCCCCGGCAGTCAGTGTGGTCCAGCGGGATTGTCAGCGACATGGCCAGGATGCCGCCTGCCTGACCGCTGACCTCTGCTTCCAAGTAACCTCGCGAACCCCAGGCCGCTGGAATCGCCGCTTCTGTAAGCCACCTCTCTGTGTAATGGGCAAACCTGCCATCCCTTCTCCTCGCCCTCACCCTTCCAACTCTCCTCTCTAGATGTCCGATTCACCGCCTCCCTGGATGAGTGGACAGCCGGGGCTCGGGCAGCATTTGATGGCTTTGGCCAGAGGCTGCCTGCGCGACGGCTAAGGGTCAGCGTGGGGAACGTCACCTGCCAGCAGCTGCACTTCCATGTGCTGGTGAGGAAGGGGCTTGGCGATGGCAGGCACCCGGGGGAAATATTACAGGAGAAGGGGGCTTCAAAATGGCCAAGACTTTAGGAGGCCAGTGGGGAGAATGAGGTTGGAGTCTGAAAGGAATCAGGCCTATGGGTCCCTTGATCCTGTTTGGTCTTCCTCCCCTCAGGATGCATCCGACTACCTCCGACCGGTGGCCCTGACAGTGACCTTTGAGCTAGATAACTCCACAAAGCCAAGGCCGGTGCTTGATGAAGACTCACCAGCTGCCCTTCGAAAGCTGGTTAGTGACCCCCTCCTTGGCTTCTAACCCTTTGTTCCAGCCTTGTTTTACATCCCCTGTACCCCATTGTCATCCATCTCCGCGAGGAGCAAGGGAGAGAGGGGAGATGGGAGTGGTCAGAGTGACGCCCTCTGACTGTGGGACAGGTATCCGGTCCTTCCCAGTCATCCCCACTGCCCTCCATGTACTTCTTGCCTTGCCCTCCTGCTCCCTCCTTACTCCTGACTTTTCCTGCCTTCTGGGCCATTTATATTCCCCTGAACCTCTTTATACTTTGTTCCCCATCCCTAGGTACCTTTCTCAAAGGACTGTGGGCCTGATAATGAATGCCATACTGACCTGGTACTCCAGGTAGACATGGACATCCGGGGCTCCAGGTGTGAGAAGCAAACGGGGACCAGATGGAAGGGAAGTAGATGGACAGAAGGGAAGAGGGGAAGGGGGCAAAGGGAGGTGTGTCAGTCAATCAACAAGCACTTCATTATCATAATTTATTCATCACTTTAAGATTTCCCATGTGCTTTAACTATGTATATATGTATACACAAATATTGTGTATATATATATATCTATGTATATACACACAAATATGTTTGTGTATGTGTATATACACACAAATGTTTATGTATGTGTATATATATGTATATATACAAATATGTTTGTGTGTGCGTGTATATATGTGTATATACACATATGCAAAATTGTATCTTCCATAATATTTGAGGAGATAGGTGCTTTTATTATCCCCCTTTTACAGGTGAGGAAACTGAGGCTAGGCAAAGTAAAAGGGCTTGCTCAAGATCACATAAGCTTCACATGCTTGAAGACAGACTTGGGAGGGAGGGCTTCCTGACTCCAGGTCCAGCATCTCATCGGGGGTGCCACCTGAATGTCTCTTTATTAAACACTTACTATGCACCGGGCACTGTATGGAGATTTGGAGATTCATAGACAAAAATAGAACCACCTTTGCTCTTCCCAAGGATATGATAGTTCTAGATAATGACTAGATTAGAAGTTAGAAGACTAGTTTTAGGGATGACAAGTAGCAAGTTGGTACATGAATTGTCCATGTCTTTTATGTTCCTTTGGGCCTTAGTTTCTTTATCTGTAAAGTGAGATTGAATTAAATATTCTAGTAGGGTGTCTGGAGCTCCCCTGTCAGCAACTCAACTAGTTTCCCCAACTCTATCTTCAGGAAAAAGCCATTTGTGGTTCGAGGTGGTCGACAGAAGGTGCTGGTGTCAGCAACTCTTGAGAACAGAAAAGAGAATGCCTACAATACTAATCTGAGCCTCAGTTTCTCCAGAAGTCTCCATCTGGCTAGCTTTACACCTCAGGTGCTTGGAATAGGGGTGGGGGTAGGAGCAGAGGCCCTGAAAGGAAGGGGAGAAGGAGAGTACTAGAAATTCCACTTGGCCATCCTGCTGCCCTTCTGTGGCCCCTTGGGGTGAAAGGGGGGGAGAATGGAGGAAACAGCCTCTACCTGGTCAGCTTCCTGGGGATTTACAGCAGTGGAGAAGGAAGTAAAAGATGTGGGGAAGAGGGAGAGTGATTTAAAACTGAGGCCTCTCTTCATTCACTGACTCTCTGTCCCCAGAAGGACACCACTGTCAAGATGGAGTGTGCAGCCATTTCCACACATGGCCAGCTCTGTAGTATAGGGCACCCTGTTTTTCAGACTGGGGCCAAGGTGAGTCAAAAGGCTGGGAGTAAGCTGATGGACTTTGGGGGAAGGGAGTGGAATGTGCATCAAAGCACCTACTATGTGCTAGGTTGTGTGCTAAGAGCTTTCAAAAAGTGTGTCTGTGTGGGTGGATGGGTCTGTGTCTGTGTCTGAGAAATTTGATTCTGACAACAACACTGTGAAGTAGGGACAGTTGTTATCTACTTCTTGAAGCAAAGTGACTTGCCTGGGGTCACACACACACACACACACATCAAGGAAGTGTCTGAAGCTACATTTGCACTCAGGTTTTCCTGCTTCCAGCCCCAGAGCTCTTTCCACTTTGGATAGGAATGGGGGAATTGGGGAACACTGGCATGAGTGTGGGGTGGGAGAGTCAAGGGAGCTGGTCCTGTAGAAGTTTGGAATGAAGATTGGCTATGGGGTTCTGGGAGAGAACATCTAAGACAGTTTCTTCATTTGGGATCCACAGACCCCACTCCCTCCAACAGAGATCCCAGGGACCTGGAACTTGTATGGAAAATAAATTACATCTCTAATTAACCTCTAGCCTCCTTTGTAATCCCCTGTACTTTATTTTATGCATTTAAAAAGATGACTGTGAGATAGGGTCCTCAGGGGGACATGAAAAAAGTGAAGAACCCGTAGTCTTGAGGGACCCCTGTGGCTCTCAGGGGGTCTTTGGCTCACACTCTAGACTTGCGTAGCCCAGAGATCAGCACTCTGAAAGCTGGCCCTGGACCTCATGACCTTTGCCCCCTTTGCCCCCAACCCAGGTGACCTTCGTCTTGGAGTTTGAATTCAGCTGTTCTTCTCTCCTAAGCCAAGCCCTTGTAAGGCTGACTGCGACCAGGTGAGCATCTGGGGAGCCTTCACAGCAAGGGGGAGGGGATCGATGCTCCAAAGGAGTTAGGGATTGTGGTTGTCCCCTTGCCTCTACAGCAACAGCCTGGAGTCCAACGAGACTTTGCACGACAACGTGGTCCAGGCCTCGGCCTTCCTCCGGTATGAGCCTGAGCTCCTGGTCTCCAGGTATGGCCCTGTTCCCGGCTTGCCCTTTGGCTCCCCGGCTGGTCAGCCCTGACTCCCGGGCCTCCAGACCTTCACAGCCCTCCCTCTACCTTGGTCCACTTTGTCCAAAACCTCTTATAGCCACGTACCTTTAATTCTGAACCCTGCTGCCCTCTCCTTCCTCCCACTTTTTGCGCCCCAGGAGAAAGGCTTCAGCCCGAGATGCTGGAGGGGGTTGGGGTGGGCTCGGGAGGAAGTTGGCAGCATGCCCGTGCAGTGCTTCATGTGCTTCCGGGCTGTCTGTGTGGCCCTTGGATGTCCCCCTCTTTGGGTCCCTGTCCTGGTCCTGCCTCCCATGATTCAGTGTCTCTGTGCTGACCATCTGCTCCCTCTGTCTGCGTCCCGATCGACACCCCATGCTTCCTGGTTTGGCGTCTGTGTCGGTGCCCCTGAAGTGAGTCCACTCTGCACCGATATGAGGTTCACCCCTATGGGGCCCTCCCCGAGGGTCCTGGCCCTGAGTTCAAAACCACTCTCAGGGTGAGAGACAGGAGGGGGCCGGGCAAAGGGGGTGGACCCCTGGACCGGGTGGGAGGGCTGGTGGAGGGGATTCTCCTTCTGGGCTCCTCTGCATATCTTGAGGTTGGGGGGAGAGGGAGCAGTCTCCTTCCCTCAGGCACTCTCACCCCTCCCCACTTAACTCCATCAGGTACAGAACCTCGGTTGTTATTTGGTCAGCGACCTCTTGATTTCCGCCTTCTTTCCAGCTGTGGCCTATGGGGGCAGTTACTTCCTGTCCCTGTCCCAGATCATCACGGACAATGTGAGTGGGAGCTGCATGCCTCTGGGTGGCCTCCTTCCTGAAGCCCTTCTGGCCTTGGGACCCTCCTTCGTTCTGTCCACTCCCCTCCCCAGAATTTCTCCATCCAGGTCACAGACAGCGGGCCCTGCCTGCACCCATGTGTCAGCCGGTCGACACATGAACTTGGCAGAACAAGGATTGTGAAGGACACGGGTGACCTTAATGAGGGTGTCTTGGATCAGACCTAGCACTTAGCAGAACCCCTTCTAGGCCAAGGAGGCAGCATGGCACAGCAGAAAGGACTCTGGCCTTGGAGTTCATATCTTGCCCAACCCCAATGGCTTCCCCCTAGCCCCTTCACCTCTAAAGGCCTCTTTCCCCGTCTGTAAAATGGGGGGATTAGATTGCATGACTCATTGGGTCCTTTATGCTTCTAAACCGATGGCTCCACGTTTGGGAGGCAATGAAAGAGGCCTCTGAGGTAGGCAGGCTCTGAGGGAACCCGCCTCTTCCAGGCTAGCTGCATGGTACAGAACCTGACTGAGCCCTCCATGGCTCCGGTGCATTCCGAAGACCTACGACATGTCAGCCATCTGGTATGAGCCCCTGGCACCTGGGAAGGGGAGACCCAGAAACAGAGATCCTGGGAAGGCGATGGGGCCTTGCTGGTGGGCATGGGGCTGGAGGGAGGAGGAAGGGGATCCTTCTTGCCCTTGGATGCTGACCCCTTTCTCCTGGCAGAACGGCAGTAACTCCCTGTGCCAAGTGGTACGGTGCCGCCTCGGACGCCTGCCCCGGGGGGCCCAGACCTCGCTGCAGTTCCTGAGGCTCATCCATGATGAGTTCTTCCGAAGGGTGAGCCATCCTTCTGGGCCTGCTCCTTTTCCCAGCAACCATTTCCTTCCTCTTATTGAGCCCCACTGTTTGTCTGGCTTACGTTTGTAGTGGTATCTATAGAAAACTGGCCTGGAAGCCAGGGGTTGACTGCGCCTTCAGCGCACTTTGGCCGTGGCCTTTGGACCGACCAGTTAAGGTCTCAGGGTTACCGGGAAGGTCTTGCTGCGGTAGAGGAAACTCCTCCCTGGGAGCTCCAGAACCAGGGAGATCCCATTTCTAAACACCTTCATCTTTTATACCCCTCTGTTACCTATCAAAGGGGGCAACCCTTTTAACAAAGAATTAGGGGAAAAAACCCAACTGAACATCCACCGTCTGGCATTATCTTGTACCATGCCCATGTCATTCTTGTCAGTCCTTCATTCTCCAAGGGGACCAGGGCATCAGGGCGCTGCTGCTGTATCGTGCCAGTGAATTGGCTTTGAGTGGGGCTGGGCAAGGTCACCAGCCTTGCTTTCTCCTCCAGAGCCATCTGGGTCCAATGGAAAGATAGAGATCAGGAGCCCTGGAGATGGCCCAGGACGCAGTGCGAGACCTTGGCCTCTTTAAGTAAGATTTCCACCAGGTCTCAGTCTGACCACAACAATCAGTCTGTCAGTGATGAAGATTAGGTAAGACTGGAGGCAAAGAATGGCCTCTTTTACCTAATTTAAAAAAAGGAATCAATCTGGGAGAAGACTCTTAGGGTTTCTGGCCAAAAATAATAGCAGCAATTGCTATTAACATTCACTCTGAGGCAATTGGGCCAAAAGAAAAACAGTTTGGCTTGTCCTGGGACCTTTTGTTGGCCAATGGATGAAAGCCAGAGTGATTCAGGGCTAAGGCTTGGCCCTTAAAAAAGAAATGAGCCAGTGAACCCCAAGAAGGAGAGAAATGCTTTCTCATCTCTCTTCTTTGGAGCTAAACTTGGTCATTATCATTTCCCAGCATTCTGCTTCAATTTTTTGTTTCCTTTTTACTTAGTATCACATGAATCTTTGGGCACATTTTTTATTAGTTGTGCTTACTTTGCATCAGTTTTAGGTCTTCTAGGCTACTTAGTATTCTTCATGATCACTTATTCTCATAGCAATTTAGTATTACATTGCATCCATTTATTACAACTTGCTTCACCACTTAAAAAGTCAGCAGGCTTCTACTTTGTTTCCAATTCTTTGCTACTGTAAAAAGTTCCATTATTAACATGTTGGTGCCTTAGTGACTTTTCTTTTTATCACTGACCTCTGGATGTGGACCATAGTTTTAATTTGCTCGCTAGAATTTTTTGATCAATTTATATTATCTTAATATGCCTGCCTTTTCACAGCTCTTCCAGCATTGATTATTCCCATCTTTTGTCATCTTGCATCATTACTATTCTAATGATAATAATGACTAACACTGACACAGTACCTTAAGATTTAAAAATGCTTTACATTTTCTCATTTGATCCTCATAACTCTTCGAGGAAAATGCTAGAGATACAATTATTGCCTTTGTACAGATGAGGAAATTGGAGTTCAGACTGGGTTCAAGGTCAAACCGCAAATGTTTGGTGAAAGATTCAAACTCAAGCCTCTCTTATTTCCAAATCCAACACCTCGTAATAGTTAGTTTAGAAGATAGAAAAATAGTATAAGATAGGGTCTTGTCCTCAAAGGATTTTACAGTATCTAGTTGGGAAGACAAAACTTTGAACTGTTAGGCGCTAAACTTTGTAGTTCAGGCTGTGAGGGCCATAGAACTTCATAGAAAAGAGGGATATGAGCTAAGATGGTCACAGAAAGTGGGACTTAAAAGTGGCCTGGAAGAATGGTCTAAAGAAGGGAAGGCATTGGTGCTGGTGATGGTGTGGGGGGAGTTTCACCATTAGCAGAAATAGAAAAGTAGGAATGAGAATGACATCTGTGGGAGACAGAAAAGGCCTTGTCTGGAACAGAGAGTGTGTGTGTGTATGTGTGTGTGTGTGTGTGTGTGTGTGTGTGTGTGTGAGCAGGGTAGATACATTTGGATACCCAAAGTGAGGTGATGGAGTAGATGTTGGAGTCTCTTGACAGCTGAGCTCATAAATTTTGACATAATAACAGCATGCCAGAGGAAGCCATTGGCCTTGAGCAGGCAGTATTTTAAGAGAATCAGGCCCCATCCCCCTTCCTCCTTGCCTCCATGATGCCATTTCTCTTCTTCATTCTTGCATTCAAGGGCTCACTCTTATCCTTTTCTTGTCACTCAAGGAGCCTCACATCACCTCTGCCCAATTTGCAGGCCATAGATCCCTCACTCTAATATCTTTCACGCCTTTTGTCCCCACAGGCTAAGTTCAAATCTGTGACCGTGGTCAGCACCTTTAAACTGGAGGTTGAGGAAGGCAGTGTCCTGCAGCTGATGAAGGCCACCCAGTGGAGTGAGGTAGGTAAAGGGTCTGTGTGCTCTGAATACAGTGCAGCACGTGGCTGAGTTTTGTCATTGCAATGTGCTGTCTTGGGGATCCAGTGAGTAAATGAGTCTTAGGAACCAAATCTCTGGGGTTCTTTGCTGGTTGCTTAAGGATCCCTTTTGGAGAGATTTCTTATCTCTGTTGTTGGATCTACCTGGGGAAGCTCATGAACAATATTGAGTGGGTAGGGGTGGGGGAATGGGGAAAAGGCTGTGGAAGAGAACAGGGGAGGGGACTAACCAGAAGATCCAGAAAAGAAAGATGTCTTTTTTTCTCCAGAGCCTCCTGGAGGTAATCCAGGCCCGCCATGTTCCTGTCTCATTGTGGATCCTGATTGGCAGCGTCATAGGAGGGCTTTTATTATTGGCCCTCATTGTTTTCTGTCTTTGGAAAGTGAGTACTCTTCCATGGAACGAGTGGGGGGATTGTTCCTAAGTATGTAAGGGATCTTAAGATCACATGTTTAGAGCTGCAAGGGCCCTTAGAGGCCATCTAGTCCAGCTCTCTCTCCTTAAAGGTGAGGAAACTGAGGCTCCAAAGTTAAATGACTAGCCAGGCTCACACAGGATTTCAATTCAGGTCCTCCCACTCCAAATCCAGCCTTCTTTTCCCCTTACCATGCTGCCTCTCTAGGGATCAAGGCCTAATGGAAAGGGCAGGAGCAGAGGAAAAGGGTAGACCTGTGTATTTTGCACCACTCCTCCAATGAGAAAGTAGCCTGTGGTCTTGCCCTGGGTTGTGGGCCAGTGAGGGCTTTGGGGATATGAGAGCTCCTCATCACTTCTCCCATGTAGCTTGGATTCTTTGCCCGAAAGAAAGCGCCTGAAGAAGATGGAAATGGGAAGGTGGACCAATGAAGCTGGAAAAAGACCCCATGAATGCCTCTTCTGCGGGGAGGGGGGGAGGGAGGGCTAGAAACTTGAAGGGAGCCGGTGGAATAAAAGGATCCCGCTGGCCCTCTCCTCCAAACTCACAGTCTGACTTCTGGGTCCTGGGGATACTGCTCTCAGGAAGGGAGGCCAGCCTCTACCAAGAAGAAATGATTCCACAGTCCTCCCGCTCAGCCTGACTTCCCCCGCAGTCTCTCCGGCCTGGACAGGCCCTCTCTCTCTCTCTCTTTCTTCCTCACCCCCATCCATTTGGAAACGGCCGGGCCTAGCCTCCTCCCAGTCCCCACCCCCTCACCTCCGGGCCTTCCTACCCTACACCCGCGGAGGAGCTGACGTGGGCTTCGCCCGAGCAAAGTCAACATCTGCTGCTTTCCTGTGGAGCCTAGTGATTCAGAGCCCGGTGGGGAGAGTCAACAGGAAGAAAGAAGGGAGGGGGCCAGCCACAAGAGACGTTCTGTGCGAGGCCGGGGAACAGAGGAGCCTCAGACAGGCCGCTTGGCACCCCCCTGCAACCCGAGCCAGCCTGGAGCCGCCGGCCCTCAGGTGCTGCCCCCTGCTTCGCCCACTTCCCTGAGTAAAGCCACCGTGGTTTGTGGGGGCCAGGAGCCTCCGTGTGGCCGGATCGGGGATCGCCCAGCTCCCCGCCGGCCAGCATGCAGTGCGGGAGGCAGGCCCCTGAGGGGAGCCCTCTTCTGAGATCCAGGGTGCGGAGAGGCGGCGGCTTCTCGGTGCTGGCAAGCCAGTGCCCCGAGGGCAGGGAGCATCACGGGACTGGACCGAGGGGGGTCCGCACCCCGGCGAGAAGTAGAAGTGGGTGGAGTGAAGTCACTGGGAAGCAAGCCCTCACTTGCTCTGGGAGTGTTGTTTGTGCAGCAGAGTTTTCTCCCTGGGAAATGTTTCCAGGGCACCCAGCTACTCTCCCCTTGGTCCCGGCCGCACTCAGAGGACTTCTTTGTTAGAAAGAGTCTGCCAGCCATTTCCTGATCTCCACTAGGGATTCCCAAACTCATCTTTCACTCCCCGTATTCCCCTCGGACTGTTTCCTCTTAGCCGCCGTGGGGGGGGGGGGGGGGGAGAGGGGAGAGAGATTCCTCCTAATAACAGAATCCTTTTTCTGTGGAGATCTGTGAAATCAGCTCTTGGTGCAGGCTCCCCCTCATTTGAACTCTCCCACCCATTTAGAGATTTAAAAGGAAAAGTAAGATGATCAATAGCCATAGCACTTGTCCCAAAGTCTTTCCTTGAGGACTCCTGGGTATCTTGAAATGTCTTCACATCTACCCTTCTTGCCCCCACTGCCACCTCCTTCCTGTTTCCTTTGACCATCCACTGTAGCACTGCAGAGGATCTTCAGCTTAGTCAATATTTTTGCTTCTCCAACTGATCTGGGCTAGCAATCCATCTCAGTGTTTAGGCATCATTTGAATGGAGACAATAAAGTTGTGTTTAAATGAATATCAGTTCAGTCCACATTCTTGGGAATAAGCTTATTGGAGGGTTGAGTCAGTATTTGAGGACCTGGAGGTTGAGAAGTTGTAGAGATTTTTGGACTGAGTGGTGATCCCGGAAGCAAATGAAGTCTGGCTGGCCAAGCCCCAGAAAAAATTTATTTATGAAGGAGGAAGTTAGCTACAGGGGCCACCCTGTAATCTTCTCCATATAGATTGACCCCACCATCCACAGTTCATGTTCCTGGCTTGGAGCCTCAGCCACCACAAGATAGGCTTGTCATATTTCACTGACTGCTGTTCATTCAAATGGACTTCTGTAGAGCTTTTCCATTTGTTCCATGGTCACAGCTAATCCAATAAACTAATTTGTGCTAATGACAGAAGACTAGAAGAGATCTCCCCCTCCCCCCCTAACCACTTCAATTTCTTCCTCTCCCATTTTTATAGCAGCCTTCTAGAGGGAAACCATTACCATTGCTGTCTTATCCAATGATGGTTTAATTAATAAGCACCTACTTTCTATAACCGGTAAACCCAAAGGAAGTGACTCTAGAAATGAGACTTTAAGATCAGATAAGAAGGAATTAGAGTGATTGTAGAGCAATCTGTGATTGTTAAGAATTGTGTCCTTGTTCTCTTTGCAATTTATACCCATTAATACTAGCTCTTCCCTTTGGTGCTAATCAACCAATCAGTATTTATTTAGTACATGGCACATACATGTCACTGAGCTGGGTGCTGATATAAAGGAGCAAAAGTGAGATCATCCCTGCTTTTATCTGGTGAGCCTTGTTACACATATAGGGTATCCTACAACTCTCCCTTAAGCTTTAGGAAGCTTAAACCTACAGTAAGACTTTTGGAACATCCCATGTGAGCACATATAAAATAAATAGAAGGTAATTGATGGGGAGCAGCTTTGTAAGCTGAGCCTTAAGAGATAGATAGGAAGACAGGTATTCCAAGCATGGGGGTACAACCAGTGGGAAGATATGGAGATGAGAATGGTAATTACTTTTAAGAAACAGGAAGAAGACCACACAGCTGTAGCAGTGTCTGTGAAAGGAAATTTCCTGGTTTCCTTCTAGTCCAAACTAAAATCCCATCTTCTACGAGAAGCCTTACCCCAATCACTCTTAATTCTAGGACCTTGTCTGTTAATTTTTGTCCCATTTATCATACATATATATATATACATATATATATATATATAGCTTTGTTATATTTGTTGTCTCCTTCATTAGATTGTAAACTTCTTGAGGACAGGGGACTGTCTTTTGCCTCTTTCTGGACATGTTCCACTTTGTCAGTGACCTTCCTAAGATGGGGCATCCAAAACTGAATACAACATTCTGACCATGTCAACCAAAATGAAACTCTCTGACTATATTCTGACCAGAAAAGAGTGCAAAAATATGATACGTTTTTTGCTCTGGATATTTTACTTTTATTAATTTGGCAGCCCAGGATAATATTAGCTTTTTGGGGGAGGGAAGGGAGTTACTATGGCACACTGTTGAGTTAGTAAGTCATGGCCTAATGAAAAATCTATATGGGAAATCAACCCCAGATTACCTCTTTAGAATGATGTTCTGAAGACTCAAATGAAAAAAAAAATTCTGATGATGGAAAAATTGGTTTTTTTCCTTCATTGAATAATTTTTTGTTTTTTCCAATTACATGTAAAGAAATTTACATTTAAAATACTCATTTTTATAAGATTTTGAGCTCCACATTTTTCTCTCTCCCTTTCCCCCTCCCACAACAACAAACCATCTGACATAGGTTATACATGTACAATCATCTTAAAGCTCCATATTAATCTGTAAGAAGAATTAGAATAAAAACCATAAGAAAGAAAAAACAACAAAAAAGTGAAACTAGTTTGTTTTGATCTGCATTCAGACTCCATAGTTCTTTCTCTGAATGTGGATGCCATTTTCCAACATTTCCAACATTCCAATATTTTGGAATGAATCTTGGGATCATTATTTTACAAGATGAGCTAAGTCCATCATAGTTGATCATCAAACAATGTTGCTGTTATTGTATACAATGTTCTCCTGGGTCTGCTCATTTCACTTAGCATCAGTTCATATGAGTCTTTCCAGGTTTTTTTTGAAATCTGCCTGCTCTTCATTTCTTAGGGCATAATAGTATTCCATTACATCCATATACTATAACTTGTCAGCTATTCCCCAAATAATGGGCATGTCCTCAATTTCCAATTCTTAGTCACTACAAAAAAAGCTGCTGTAAATATTTCTCTACAAATAGATTCTTTACCCCAACTGTCATCCTCTTTAATCTCTTCGAGGTACAGAGCTAGCAGAGATATTGCTGGATCAAAAGGTATGCATAGTTTTTTAGACCATTGGGCAGAATTCCAAATTGTTCTCTAGATCAGTTCACAACTCCACCAACAATGTATTAGCATCCCAGTTTTCATATCACCTCCAATGTTTATCTTTTTTTCCTGATATATTAGCCAAGTGATATGTGTGAGTGGGTACCTCAGGTTTGTTTTAATTTGCATTTCTCTAATCAATAGTGAGCTAGAGCATTTTTTTAGTTAACTATAGATGGCTTTAATTTCTTCATCTGAAAACTGCTTGTTCATATCTTTTGTCCATTTGTCAATTGGGGAATGACCTGTATTTTTATAAATTTGACTCTGTTCTCTACATATTTGAGAAATAAGGCCTTTATCAAAAACACTGGCTGTATTTTGGGATAAATACTCACTATTCAGCAAAAATTGCTGGGAAAATTGGAAACTAGTGTGGAAGAAATTAGGGCTTGAGCCACAACTAACACCACATACCAAGATAAGATCTAAATGGGTTCATGATCTAGATATAAAGAGTGAGCATATTGTAAGCAAATTAGAGGAACATAGGATAGTTTACCTCTCAGACCTGTGGAGATGGAATAAATTTATGTCCAAAGAAGATCTGGAACTCTTAATTGAACACCAGATAGATAATTTTGATTATATTAAGTTAAAAAGTTTCTGTACAAACAAAACTAATGCAGACAAGATTAGGAGGGAAGCATCAAATTGGGAAATCATCTTTACATTTAATGGTTCTGATAAAGGTCTCATTTCTAAAATATATGGAGAATTGTCTCATATTTATAAGAACTCAAGCCATTCTTCAATAGATAAATGGTCAAGGGATATGAACAATTTTCAGATGATGAAATTAAAGCCGTTCCTAATCATATGAAAAGGTGCTCCAAATCACTATTGATCAGAGAAATGCAAATTAAGACAACTCTGAGGTGCCAGTACACACCTGTCAGATTGGCTAAAATGACAGGAAAAGATACTTTTTTATTAAAACTTTTTATTTGCAAAACATATGTATGGGTAATTCTTCAACATTAACCCTTACAAAGCCTTCTGTTACAAATTTTCCCCCCTACTCCCCACTCCTCCCCTAGATGGCAGGATATCCACTACATGTTAATTATGTTAAAATACTTGACAAATCGAATATATGTATACATATTTACACACATCATTTTTGTGCAAGAAAAATCATATCTATGAGAAAGAAGAATCAGAAAAAGGAAACACAATGCAAGCAAACATCAATAGAGAGCATGAAAATCTTATGTTGTGGTCTACATTTCACATCCCTCTCTCTGGGTGTATATGGCTTTCTTCAGTGAACAATTGGAACTGGTTTGAAACATTTCATTGTTGAAGAGAACCATGTCTATCAGAATTGATCATCATATAGTATTGTTGTTGCCGTGAATAATGATCTCCTGGTTCTGTTCACTTCACTCAGCATCAGTTCATGCAAGTCTCTCCAGTCCTCTCTGAAATCATCCTGCTGGTCGTTTCTCACAGAACAATAATATTCCATAACATTCATATACCATAATTTGTTCAGCCATTCTCCCATTGATGGGCATCCATTTAGTTTCCAGTTTCTAGCCACTACAAAAAGGGCTGCCACAAACATTCTTACACATTTGAGTCCCTTTCTTTCCTTTATGATTTCTTTGGAATATGAGCCCAATAGAAACGCTACTGGGTCAAAGGGTATGCACAGTTTGATAGCTTTTTGAGCATAGTTCCAAATTGCTCTCCAGAATGGCTGGATCCATTCACAGTTCCACCAACAATGTATCAGTGTCCCAATCTTCCCACATCCCTTCCAACATTCATTATCTTTTCCTGTCATTTTAGCCAATCTGACAAGTGTGTAGTGGTACCTCAGAGTTGTCTTAATTTGCATTTCTCTGATCAATAGTGATTTGGAGCAACTTTTCTCATCATCTGAAAATTGTCTGTTCATATCCTTTGACCATTTATCAATTGGAGAATGGCTTGAATTCTTATAAATTTGAGCAATTATCTATATATTTTAGAGATGAGACCTTTATCAGAACCATTAAATGTAAAGATGATTTCCCAATTTGATGCTTCTCTCCTAATCTTGTCTGCATTAGTTTTGTTTGTACAGAAACTTTTTAACTTAATATAATCAAAATTATCTATCTGGTGTTCAATTAAGAGTTCCAGATCGTCTTTGGACATAAATTTATTCCATCTCCACAGGTCTGAGAGGTAAACTATCTTATGTTCCTCTAATTTGCTTACAATATCACTCTTTATATCTAGATCATGAACCCATTTAGATCTTATCTTGGTATGTGGTGTTAGGTGTGGGTGACAGGAAAAGATAATGACAAATGTTGGAGGGGATGTGGGAAAGCTGGGACACTAATACATTGTTGGTGGAACTGTGAATGGATCCAACCATTCTGGAGAGCAATTTGGAGCTATCCTCAAAAAGTGATCAAACTGTGTATACCCTTTGACCCAGCAGTGTTTCTATTGGGCTTATATCCCAAAGAGATCTTAGAGGAGGGAAAGGGACCCACATGTTCAAGAATGTTTGTGGCAGCCCTTTTTGTAGTGGCCAGAAACTGGAAACTGAATGGATGCCCATCAATTGGAGAGTGACTGAATAAATTATGGTATATGAATGTTATGGAATATTATTGTTCTGTAAGAAACGATCAGCAGGTTGATTTCAGAGAGGCCTGAAGACACTTATATGAACTGATACTGAGTGAAGTGAGCAGAACCAGGAGATCATTATACACGGCAACAACAATACTATATGATGATCAATTCTGATGGACATGGCTCTCTGCAACAATGAAATGTCTCAAACCAGTTCCAATTATTCAGTGAAGAAAGCCATATACACCCAGAGAGAGGGATATGAAATGTGGACTACAACATATCATTTCCATGATCTCTATCAGTGTTTGCTTGCATTGGGTTTCCTTTCTCAGATATTTTTTTGTTCATGTAGATATGATTGTTCTTGCACAGCAAGATAAGTTTGGAAATATGTATACATATATTCGACTTGTCAAGCATTTTAATATAATTAACATGTAGTGGACTTCCTGCTATCTAGGGGAGTGGAGGGGACTGGGGGGAAAATTTGTAATGGAAAGCTTTGTAAAGATCAGTGTTGAGGAACTACCCATACATATGTTATGCAAATAAAAAGCTTTAATAAAAACATGAATTCTAACCCAGTTCCTTGATTCCAAAGTTAGAGTTCTTTCTACTTTACCACACTCACTTGTTATTTTATTTTTGTTTTCTCTGTCAAAGAGAATGATCTTGGGACTAGAAAGGAGAAAACCAAAATGGCAGATAGATGGTTGGAAGCCAAGACAAGTAAGAAAATAATGGGAACAGGTAGCTGCCTTTAATGAGCTCCAGTCACCAGACTCAGAAGAATTACATCCCATGGTACTGAAGGATTTGGCAGATGTCATGGCTGAGCTACTAACTGATCTTTGAAAGATCATGGGAAAACAGGAAAAGTGCTTCAGGATTAGAAAAGTACAAATATCTCCATTTTCAAAAATGAGAAAAAATGATACATAATACTAGCTTTGTTACAAGAGAATATGTGAATGTGTGACTGAGTGTGGGGTCTCTTGAATGAATCAACCATCAACACCCCCCCAACTGGAATAATTAATAAGGTCTAAACTTTGATAGTTGTATGAAAACATATCTCAATTGAATCAGAGGCATTAACTAGGTATAGCTCCAAATATGGCTTAAAATTAATAAGATTAGATCAATCAATCAAAGATGTTAGGCTTAAAGTCCTTTATCCATTGAGAAGCTTTTGAAAGCCATTGGATAAAATGGATCAAAAATGCCCAGGAATTCTATTGAATTAGTTGAGGAGATTTAGTCATACTCTGTGAGCATTACATAAAATGAACAAGCTAGTTTGGGATTGACAATTGGGATTGGTAATAGACAAGGGAAAGCATCAGAGCCAAGCTCTTGGAAAAAAATCAGATTAAGTGTACTGTATAATTTATTCAGTATCACCACTGACATTTTTATAATTGCCTATGACATGTTTTGTTATCTCTCTGAGTTTAGAAGTTCAGCTTTCCTGTAAAATATCCATTGTCTCTAAGTTAAGTTTAAAAGTTCAGTTTTTCTGTGAAATCAATGGTCTATTCTTATGTCAAGGAAATTTGTTATCTCTATCCCACACAGCTGTCCTTCCAGGAAGTCTGCTCTGTTATCTCTGTCCTTCAAGGAAGTCTGTTTTGTTATCCATGTACCACTGACTAACCTTGCAGGTGGAAACAATCAATCAGTTACAAGATAGTAGTTGATAGCCCTGAATACCCAATCTGGAATCAATCATATTCTTTTCCCTAAGGGGCAGCTGGGTGGCACAGTGGATAGAGTGCCAGGTCTGGAGTCAGAAAGACTCATCTTTCTGATTTTAAATCTAGCCTCAGCCATTTACTAGCTATGTGATCTTGGCAAATCATTTGCTCCTATTTATCTCAGTTTCCTCACCTGCAAAATGAGTTGGAAAAAATAATGGCAAACCACTTCATTTTCTTTACTTAGAAAACCACAGATGGGGTCACGATTAATTGGATGCAACTAAAAAATGACTGAACAACAAAAAATGATAATAACCAATCATACTGTTTTCCCCATCTATGATGCTATCCTTTTATTGTGATACTTTTCCTTTTGTCTATAACAATAATCTGTAAACTCCACTGGATTTTAGGGATCGATGAGAAATCAATACCCTATTTATTGGCAAATTTGTGCTTTGCTAATAAATCGATCACATTCAGAATTTTCTGTCTTGGTTTACCTTAACTTCAGTTGTGATACACTTGAGGGGGAGGAGATAAACAAGCCTTGATTTCATTTCACTTCTACTTTGACCAGTTGAGAACTTTGTGAACTTTGCATGGTTAAAGGACTCAGGTTTCTAATTCATCTTTTTTGCAATATTTCTAGAACAGCAGCAATTGACATGTTGAGGAAAGGCAACTTCAAAGATACTACAAGGAAACTATCAGAAAGTGTACACCCCATCTAAAGGGGAAATATATTGAACTCCAGAAAAAAAGGACTTCTAAGAACTATGAGTTGTCCCTTGGCAACATCTGTTCTCTAAGCTTGAGTCCATTCTTCTCTGGAATCTCTCTATATACTAGAGGGATGGTCTATCCCAGATTTTCTAGGGATGTTTTATTCTTACCATTTTTTATTTATTCTTACCATATCACCTTAGTAAAAATGCCATATCCTATGAGCTAAGTTAAGTCTGGTTGACTGATATCAACTAATAATTGTTGGGTGAATCAGAACAATAGGGGGTTGGAAGCATTCAAGACCACCCCCTAGAATTATGAGCACACACGTAGTAGCCATCCTATGAAGAGCTAAATTGCCATTTTAAGTAGAAGTTACAATAGTTGGGATAATTGTCACAGAGCATGTGCTACACTAGCAAAATTCCAGACATGATGTTAAAAGTAATTAATATTAAAGCTGTTAGCAAACATCCAGAAAATGAAAGGGAAAAACAGGTCTCTGCTTGGTTTCATCTCCACAATCATTATGTTCCATTCCCACCCTCCAGGATAAGTTCATCACCTGATATTTCATCATCAAGGAGGCTGATTCAACTTTAATACTACATACACCTCCTCAGCACCCTCAGTTGTCTTTTTCTTGTGATGGTGGGCTGAGCAAGAAACTCTTCCCAAAGCCTCCCTTTATAGAGAGCTCAGAATTTTCCTTTAGGTATTTATGAGAGGTCAACACTTAGCACATAGTAAGCATTTAATAAATGCTTTTGATTTTTTACATCAAGAATATATTTCTGATCATGGTCAATGAATTGATTTGTCATATTTGACTATGCTTATTTGTTCCAAAGATAATTTTTTTTAATTTGGAACGAAGAGGTTAGTGATTGAGAGGTAAAAAATAAGAAAAAAAAGAGGGTAATTGAAACATTTATGAGAATGCATAGAAGAGAACAGAAGGAAATTCATAGATAAACTTTGAAGCTCATATATTGAATTAATCATATTCTTTTCAAAAACTAGTGTCCAAAATAAAGATGTGGTTTTAGAAACAAACCCCATTTTTCTTTTTGCTGAGGCAATTGGGGTTAAGTAACTTGCCCAGGGTCACACAACTAGGAAGTATTAAGTGTCTGAAGTCTGGATTTGAACTCAGGTCCTCCTGACTTCAGTACCAGGGCTCTTATCCATCTAGCTGCTCCTCCTTTTTTTTTTTTTTTTTTTTTTTCCTTCGTGTATGTGGAAGTGGTCATTTATTTATATTTGTCATGTTCAAAATAAGACAAAATAAAAAGCATTAAAGTGCCAAAAAACTTCAAACAATCCAGGTCATGCCAGATTAGATTCATTTTCTTTGTTGACAAAGCTATTGAACTGGTAGACCAGGATAGTGTTGTGGAATGCTTTACCTAGACTTTAGCACAATTTTTGACAATGTTTCCCATGCTAACCTATGGACAAGATGGTGATATATAGGCTGGAAGAAAATATGGTTAGGTAGTGTCAAAACTGGTTGAATGGTAGACCTAAAGAGTAGATATTAATGGTTCAAAGTTAACTTATAGGAAAGTTTCCAGTGAAGTGAACCCCCCATATGTTCTTGACCTTGTACTATATAATTTTTTTTATCAGTGATTTTGATAAAGCTATGAATTCATAGCCATAACATACTTATTAAAATCTCAGATATCACAAAACTTGGAGAGAAAGTAGATTGGCTCCTTTAGGGTCTAGTAGTTTTCGCTTACATTAGAGATTTTTGAGGGACACTTGTTCAGAATATCATGGAAGAGTCTCTAAGTTAGCTATGAGTTGGACTAGATGACTTCTGATATATTTTCTAATTTAGATTTTATAAAAAACTTTCACATGAATTCTTTACTTTGGGGTCTTACTGCAATAGAGGGAGAATTTGAACTTAAATTTCCTGTCACCAGTCATGCCGTTTTTGTTGTATCACAGATTATCCCACTGGACTAAGTTTCCTTTACCAAGATTGGGTGCATTGACACTAAATATGTTTCCTCTGCCAAGTTTAACCTTCCTCAGCCTCACCTTCCCTAGCTTCATTTTCCTTATCTGTGAGATGAGGGAATAAAACTATCTGGTTTCTGAGATCCTTTCCAGTTTTAGATTTCTGGTCCCAGAATTTTGGAGAGATTTGGAGAAGGCCTGCAGAGGTCTGGGGACCAGTCTCATAGCCAAAGGCTGCAGGGAGATGGTTAGAGGAATATGCCGCAAGCAACTCATCCTTTACCCGGGAAGCAGCCAGGCAGGCTGCTCCTCCTGCCAGTCATATTGATAAAACTTAGCAAAAGCAAATGTAGAAAGAACAGTCCAAAAGTAAGAGGGGAAAAAATCAGAGATTAAAAATGATCTTTCAAAGAAAAAACAGAGTGATGGATAGGAAGCCAGTATTTTTTCTCAGGCTGACATGAAGGACACTTTCTTCTTTCTGTCTTTTCATTTCTGTCCCTCCTTTCTTTGGTTCTAGATTTCTCCTCTTCTTGCTCCGGATGCCTAATGGTGATCACTATCACCATCACCACAGCAATTAGCATCTATATAGTGCTTTAATGTTTGCAAAGTTCTTTGATGAATTATTTCATTGGCCCCAAACAACAGTCGTGTTGCTATTATCATTATCCCCATTTTACAGAGGAGAAATCAGAGGCTGAGAGGAGTTAAATAATTTGCTCAGGTCTATACAGCTAGGTGATTGAGATAGAATTTGAATTCATCTTCCTGAGTCCAGTTCCAGTGTTCTAGCAGTTATAGCAGTTTCTGAGTTCTGTTTCTTTCCCTTCGGTCCGTGGGCTTTGCTGTTTGTCACTTATGTACTTGTTCAGTATATCCTCAAACTCTCAGCCACGGGATACGAGTTTCTTTCCAATTTCTGCTCTTCTCAAATGCTCTCAACTCTCAGTCTTGTGATAGTTTGCTGCGCTCACAGTCCTGGATATTATAAGCAAGCATACAATCCGCCTGGGCACACCGGGCCTTATAAACGAGCATACAATCCGCATGGGCACACCGGGCATTATAAACGAGCGTATAATCTGCATGGGCACACCGGGCCTTATAAGCGAGCGTACAATCCGCATGGGCACACCGGGCATTATAAACGAGCGTATAATCTGCATGGGAACACCGGGCCTTATATAAAAGCGAGTTTTCTTGGATGTAGCCAGTCTCATCCGAGACGAAACCAGGCAACTTGCGTGTCAGGTCGGCCGCGGCTGTGTTGCCTGAGTCCAGCCGGCCTCCCGGGTTAGCCGGGGAGGTGGGCGGGGCCCCGCGCCAGGTGCCGCGGGATGCCATTCTACCATAGGTTGGGATTTAGAGGGGCGGGGCTCCGCCTCCTGCCTCTGACAATTTGGGCTGCGGCCGCAGCCGCAGCCGCTGAGTCTGTGGGTTCGGTCAGCCCCGGCCCAGCTCCCTGTGCGTCTCCCCGGCCCCGCTCTCCCGGCGGCTCCGGCCCCAGCCCCGGCCATGAAGCGGATCTTTTCCTGCTCCAGTTCACAGGTGGCGGTAGGTACCCCGTGGATGCTGTCCGGTGGAAAAGGGGGTTTGGGAATAGGGCTGAGGACATCCCCGAGACAGGGGTCAAGGGTCGGAAATGGCCAGCCCTCTGCGGAAACTTCAGGCATCGCTGGAGAGCGAGTGACTTTTTGGTCCTTTCTCCGTTCTTATGCCTGTCTCTTCCTCTTTTTCTCCTCCAGGGTCCCTCTCCTTTGTCCCAGAGTCCGTTTGGCCCCGGGTGTCCTCTCCCTCCGAAAACCCTCCTCCATCGCTTTCTCAATGTCTGTTTCTCCCCAGTCTCTCACTCTTTCGCCCAGTATCCCTGCACCTCTCTACACTAGTTCTCTGCAGGTTCAACTTGCTGTTTGGCCAGCCCAACTGGCAGTGCCAGAGGAGGAGCAGCCTGCCTGGCTGCTTCCCGGGTAAAGGATGAGTTGCTTGCGGCATATTCCTCTAACCATCTCCCTGCAGCCTTTGGCTATGAGACTGGTCCCCAGACCTCTACAGGCCTTCTATATGTTCCCTCCTTAACTTCCCCCCCTTCCCAAACCCTTATATATTTTCTTGGGTATATTAGCCCCTGTAACACTGATTTGGGTTTAGATTGAAATGACGAAGGGAGTTTGAGGTCAGGATGTTTCCATCCTGATAAAAATCCATCCTTCTTTTCTTGTGCAGAATTTGAAGTAGAAGGGCCCAGAAAGGATTGACAAAGAAGATATAGCATTTCCTCCTGGGAAGATCTCCAATGGGAGAGATCTCCATTTGGGAATGAAATTGTGCAGTTATTGGAACTACTGTTCACAATTTGTTCTGTCCTATTACTGATCCAAATAATTAAGAAATGAATTTGTTACTTGTAAAGTGATTAATTGCCTAAACTGACCTGGAGGCATTTATCCATCAGCAAGTGCCCAGATAATTAGGACCACAGATTCATAGCTGGAAGGGACCTGGCATTTCCATTGGTGTCCCCCATCCCTAGATTGCTCTTGATCTTTATCTCCAACTCCTAGCTTCCATGATTTCCTTCAAGTCTCAGTTAAAACCTTTCTCAGTGACCCTTATTCCTCATGCCTTCCCTCTGATGATTATCTCTAATTTATTCTGGATATAGCTTGTTTGTACCTAGATATTCATATATTGTTTCCTCCCATTTGACTGTAAGCTCTTCAAGAGCAGTGACTTTTTTTTTTTTTAATCTCCAGTGCTTAGCACTACGCCAGAACATAGTAGGTTCTCTTTTGTTTTCGTTCAGTCATGTTTCACTCTTCACGAACCCATTTTGGGTTTTCCTGGCTAAGATACTACAGTGA
The DNA here is from genome assembly GCA_023553655.1 of Myrmecobius fasciatus. NCBI lineage: Eukaryota > Metazoa > Chordata > Mammalia > Dasyuromorphia > Myrmecobiidae > Myrmecobius > Myrmecobius fasciatus. The sequence continues at coordinate 72,474 of JAJPUD010009425.1, forward strand.
TTTGCCCTTTCCTTCTCCAGCCTGACACATAGTAGTGTTTAATCAATATCTATTCAATGTAATTGAATCAAATGAAAATACTAAGAGGTCTACTGAGACATGTCCTTAATCCTTTCACAATTACTTCTCCATTCAACTTCCTGTTTCAGTCAAAAGGTAGAGCTTAGTTTTACAAGAATCTCTGTGATGAAGACTGTCAATGTAGAGAATAGGTGAAGTTTAAGATGTGATGCCTGCCCTCAAGGAGATTAGATTCTAGTTTTCCTATTGTTGATAACACTGCCTATTCTTTGGTCACTAAGTCCTCCTTTCCTAGGACAATGGTGGTCTCACCTCCACCTTAGACATGGGAAGTCTAGTCCAGAGTACTGAGGATAACTGTTTCCTCCAATCCATTCCAGTCTCAGAAATTTGCTCAGGGTCCTTGGTCAAGCCTGGGAACCAGAAAGGTGGAAACCAGATCAGTTACAGCTCCAAGTTGGTTTCCTCATGAAACTCCCCCACACCTTTCTCATCATAAATTCCTCCACCCAATGGGTGGCCAACTGCTTTAGATCCAATTGTCAGAGAAAGAGTAACAAGTTCCCTGGCCCCTCCCAGGGCTAGACTTCCTAGTTATGCCAAAGATTTTAGGAGCTACCCTTTCCCACTCCTACTCCTTGAATCCAGGTCTAGTTCACTTATTTACCTTGAGGAAAAGGCTACTGCATAAGCAGAAACCATCATAAAGATAATTTAAGAAATTCAAAACTTTTTTTGAAGAGGAGGGAGAATATTTAAAAAAAAAGAAAAAAGAAAAGAAAAGAAACATGATTTGGTTTCAGTCAACCAGGTGTGGTGCCTTTTGGCATATCTCATACTCTGACCTATAAATAATTTACTGAGCTTACTATATAAGAAGAGCCAGGAATTCATTTTAGAACCCCTTGACCTCAGGTTAGATTAAAATTTACATTAGTTCTCAATAGTTTTAAGGCTAAAAGGGAAGGACTCTTGAAATCTAGTGCTAGTTTCATCACAGACCCTTACCATAATTCATTCCTTCCCATCCTAACCTGTCAGGGACAGTGAGACCTACTTTCTACCTGTCAGAACACTTCACTAGGGTGTCATGGACAAGAAGCTGGAGATAAGGAGAGGGTACAGAAGACTCTAGTGAATGTAGAATGGGAAGACCCAAATTTTAACTCCCTTATCATGGCAGGCATTTGCTCTCTTGGGGCTTTAGTAACAGTTTGGTGCTTTCTGCAGGCTTTTACAAGTCTCTTTAAGAGCAATGGAAAGAAACTTGGTGGGCAGAAGTAGGGTGAAGTTTATTACCAACATTGGCTTGAATGAGAAAAATTTAGTAAAAAGAAATGATCAAGGATGATTATAAATGGAAATGGACTGGTCAATCAGTGACCAGTGAGACTGAATGCTAATAGGTGGATGACTCAAATGCTGTATTGGTACCCACAAAGTATTAAGAGAACCACAGGGAAGTGTTTTAACCAAATCCCAGCATATTAGTTAGATATCTATTTAATGTATAGGAAGGCTTGGGCATGAATTTCACAAAAAGTAGGTATTTTATGATTCAGGTGGAAGAAATGTCTACTCTAATAGGGCCAATCCAGGTACTGAATTACTGAATTTCGGGTAAAAGGCAATGGGGCAGAATCTTGTACTCCTGTTGCCTTCCTAAGATCCCTGCTCTGGAGATGTGTCATGATTTAGGTTCTCAGATTTAGAGTTAAAATGGACCTTAGAAAGTATTTCATCTAATCTCTCCCCATTTTCCAGATGAGGAAACTGAGGCCCAGAGAAGTAAAATGACTGAGCCATGATTATAAGGTAGAATATGACAAAGCTGAAATTTGAACCCAGGTCTTCAGAACTCTAGTTACAATATACTTTCCGCAGCACAATTCTGCCTTGGCAGTTTGACACAATGAATTAATAAATATTCAAGGATGCCTGGCAATAGAAATGTTAAGAAGTGCTGATTTGTTATGGTTCAGTCATTTCTGACTCTTCATAACTCTATTTGGATTTTGTGGACAAAGATACTGGAGTGGTTTGCCTTTTTTTTTCCCTCCAGCTCATTTTATAGATGAGGAAATTGAGGCAAAGAGTTAAGAGTTAAAATTACACAGATAGTCAGTGCCTAAGGCAAGATTTAAAATTAGGAAAATGAGTTTTCCTGACTCCAACTTATTCACCTGAATAAGGGAACTGATAAAAATGTCAGGGAGCCCAAAGTTCCTGTAAAGAGAGAAGAAAAAGCCAAAAAAGTGGCAACCCCTGAAATCAGGTTCACAGTTTTTTCCCTTTGACTCAGAGGAAAGGACCTTTTGAAACATGCTCTCTGTGTGAAGACAGATAAAAGCATTATGAACATAGAAAAAAAAATCCAAGCTTTTCCTAGTAACAATCTCATTTTAGATGTCTGATAAGGCATTACAAAATACCCACTCTTGGCAAAATAGCAAAGGAAGAAAAGAATTTTAACACATAGTGAATTTGAGTACAGGGAAAGTAAAGGAAACAAATGAGAACTGAAACTAGGAAGCAAGTAAGGGGTTAGTTTGTTTGGGTAACTGCTAAAGAGTTTATTAATCATTACCATGGACACAGCCAGGCTGAATTATTCTTTGAAATGAATAT
>JAJPUD010009426.1:0-75112 GCA_023553655.1 Myrmecobius fasciatus
TCTATAAGAAATGATCAGCAGGTTGATTTCAGAAAGGGCTGGAGAGACATGTTCATGTCATATAATTTTAACAAGAACCTTCATGCAGTATAAATTCTTTTTTTTATTCCCAAAATAGCATTCTGTGATATTCCTCCTATTGGCCATTGTAAACCTTCCTTACTCAAGATTCCTTCCTCAAAGGACTTGGTTTTATACTCCATAGAGTAAATGAGACCTCTCTTCCTCTTTTTTCCTATTCTGCTTTTCAAAATTCCATTCCCTCTTCCTTGGCTCTAATCTCAGACAAAGAGATAACCTTCCTTGCCCAGGGTCAAGACATTTACTTTTGCCCTTGACTTCATCCCCTCTCATCCCCTTTCAGCATTTGTCCCTTCAATCATTCCTTCTTTACCCTAAGTTAAATAGTATCCTGTCTATAAGTTCCTTCTCTGCTGCCTACAAATATGTCTAGTCCTCTATCCTTGAATAGACTTCACTTGATTCCATCATTCACCATTTTTATCTCTTGATTGTCCTTCTTTGCTTTTTCTTTTACCTTATATATCTTTCTTTAAAAACAAAACAAAACATAGGGGCAGATAGGTGGTGCAGTGGATAGAGTACCAGCCCTAAAGTCAGGAAGTCCTGAGTTCAAATGTGACCTCAGACACTTAACAGTTCCTAACTGTGTGATCCTGGGGAAGTCACTTAACCCCAATTGCTTCAGAAAAAAAAAAAAAAAAAAACTATAGCTTACAAATATGAGATAATTGATTTCATATATCTTTTCTTGACAATTATGCTTTATACTTATGCTGTGCTTTTGATACTTGGAGGATTTTCAGGTTGAATAATCTGTATGTTTTTATTTATTAGCACCTCTCTTTTTGTTGAGCACTTTTGAAGGGTGTGTCATTTTTAGTTGTGGCTTGTGTCCCTTTGCACTTTGACATAATTAAGACATTTCTTTTTCTTCAAAATTCCAGGCTTTCTTATGGGACAATTGTAAAATCTGTTGTTTGTCTTTGCTATTGTTGAATTTATCTACTACCTATTTGGGAGTTTGAAGTACAATAGCAGCTGGAGGTTCTTCTAATTGATCATTTGCTATCTGTGTTAAAAGTTCAGGACAATTTTCTTTTATATTTCATGAATTGTGACACTGATGTTTTTTTTTTTTAATTTCATGGTTTTTAGGGAAATATCTTTATCATCTTTAATTAGCCTTCCTTCAAGGTCAATTACTTAAGTATATAAAACTACAAAGTACATAAAAGTATCTGAATTTTCATTTTCTTTAGGAGTACCCATCTTTTATGTTTAACTTAGCAAATACCTACTTTTTTTCAAGATGGAACACTTCAGATTATATAGAATGTGTGTGTGTATGTGTGTGTGTGTGTGTGTGTGTGTGTGTTAATATTACTAGTGTTCACTTTTCTTCTGCCAGATTTTCCTCCACTTCAGTATTTGTGCTCTACATCTATTGCTTCCTTTTACAACTTCTACTTCGGACGGATTTTCCATGATCTTTTCAATTCCTATTATTACGCTAACTGTTCTTTTTAAAATTCCTCATTGAGTTCTAATTTCTCCATGGAAAGTTTCAATTTCTGATCTAAATGCTTTCTTGATTTCTTCCTTTGTAAAAATTTTGTTTCTCTTTTGAACAATTTAGGAATTTCTAACCATTGCTCCACGATCCCTAGGAAGTGCACAGGATTATTTTTCTTCGGGCACTGTTGTTTTCTTCATAAAAGTTTTCATTTCTTCTATTCAAAGAAATAGAAGCTGTAAGAGAGAACTTTATGTTCTTTACTTTTATAAGCTTAAGCTTTTTATTCATACTTCCTTTTGTTCTTAGTATCTTCTCTATTGGCTTATCTGCTTATGCACCTGATTTTTATTGATTCTTATCTATTGAATGAGAGATATTACTCTCTCTTGGTCCTCTTGGACCACTCCTAAATCTCATTAAGTGGGTGATCAGCCTCTTTCTGAAAGACAAAGTTAAGTAGAGAAAATAAATGCTTGTTAGTCAAAAAGATTTTAATTTTTAAAAAGATGTATAAAGTACTTGGAAACTGACTTTATCTGCAATTTGAAGGAGAGAAGACTATTAAAAATCATCCTAAATTTATAGACAAAGGAACCTTTAAATGGTGATACTACAAATAGAAACATTGAAGTATTAAAAAAAAGTTTGGAAGGAAAGATAATAAACATGTTTTTAGATGGGTTGAATTTGAATGTGACATGAAGTTAGAGATGTTCTGAAGTCAAATTTTGGTGCAGATTCAGAATTCAGAAGACTGAACAGGATTGAAAAAATAGATGAAAGAAGCAACTGACTAGATATAGCATTTGAAATCCTGGGGCTAACTAGAAGTGCCAATGAGGACAAACTAGAAAGAAAGACGATCAGAGAAGAAAGAGGAGGATAACCAAGTGAAAGTCCTTAAAAGTCTGCCAATCCTTCAACCTATCCTCCTATATCTCTTCTTCCTTTCCCAGGCAAACTCGTTTAAAAGTTATCTATATTTATTTTCTCCATTCTTCACCTCCCATTCACTTATCAATTTCTTAGAATCTACCTTGATGCTACTACTCTACTAAAATTCAATAAGTCAGCAATGTGAAGCAGCAAACTCAAAAAAGTAAAAAGAGGCATAGTTTTGAGGAATAGAAAGAGGCAATAGTCTCTCTGTTCTCTACTCTGGTCAGACCACATCTTGATTTTTGTGTCCAACTCTGGGTGCCTCAATCTAGGAATAACATTGATAACATGTCCAGAAGATGGAAATCAGGATGGCTAAAGGCACTGAATTCATTTTATATGAGAATAAGTCAAAGAATCTTTGGATATGTAAACTGAAAAGATTTAGAAGGAAATAATAGCTGGGTTCAAGTATTTTTCAAGGCTGTCATATAGGAGAGAAATCAGACTTGTTCAAGTTGGGGACCCAGAAGCAATGGGGTAAAGGTCACAAAGAAACAAAGAGACTTGATATCAAGAAAAATCTAATAATTGGACCTGTCCAAAAATTGAATGGCCTACCTCAGTTGGTAGTGATTTAACTCTCCTTAGGGGCCTTTTGGCTATTTTGAGCCAAAACATAGAATTACATGGTATGTTCTGAGGTCCCATAGGATGTTCCAACTCAATGCATCCAATATAGAACTCATTGTTCTTTCCTCTGAACCATTCCCTCTTCTGAAATTCATTAGGTACCACCATCCTTCCATGCTCCCAGTTTCAAAACTGATTCTTCTCCTGTTCATCCACCTACCATTTACTACTTCTTGCCATCTCTTGCAGCTACCAAATTATGTAATTTCTTTCTCTTATATCTCTTTTGTAGTCCCCTTCTTTCTGTTCACATAGTTGCTTCATCATCTCTCACCTGAATTATTCAAATAGCCTCTTAATTAGTTTCCCCTCTCTAATCTATCCTCCACTTAGCTGCCAAAGTGATTTTCCTCAAAAGCTAGACTTGGCCACTCCCATATTCAGTAAACTCCAGAAGTTTTCTATTCTCTTTGGTATAAAATATAAAGTCATTTTAAATTTAAAGTGCTTTACCACATTCCAATATAATGATACATTACTACGTCTACATACTATATATTCCAAACATGATATTCTATTTACTGCTTACTCCCAATATCCAATTTCCAATTTCTGTGTTTTTTCTATTGGCTATTCCTCCTAATTGGAATGTTCTCCCTACATATTTCTGAATCCTAGAATCCCCAGAGCCTTTTAATTCGGTGGCAAACAAAGTTAAATGACTTATCCAACATCACACAGCTAGTAAGGGTGAGGCTAGATTTGAATTCAGGTTTGGTGCTCAATCCACTGGACCACCTAGCTGACACCCTAGCTTCTTTTGAGACTCAACTCAAGTACTACATCCTTTAACATACTTTTTTCTGTTTCTCTTTACTCCACACCAATCTATCAGTGCCATTCCTTAAAAGATTACTTTTCATTTGCTTTATATTTATTTTATTTGTTCTGATTTCCATGTGTTGTCACCCATTAGAAAATAAGCTCCTTGAGGACATGGACTTTTTTTCTTTTTCTTTGTAACCACAGTGTTTAGCAAATGCCTAGCTCATAGTAAAAGCTTAATAAATGTTCATTGATTGATTGGTTGATTTTTTTTTTCTTTACATTTATAGAGTTGAAACATTGAGAGAACCAAAGAGGCAGATTACTAGACTTACAATCAAAAGAGGAAAGTTCAAATACCAGCTATGCTTCTTTTTAGCTACAAAATTGAATTAAGATTGCCTGTGTGACTTTTAATTAAAGGTATATTTATAAATTTTTAAAATAATCTCTAAAAGTTCATCTGTTGTGTTTAATTTCTTTCACATGATAAAAAAAAATAAATTGACATTGACCTGACCACCTTTTTGTGTATACATAATGCTTATCTTTGCTGTGTATTTATTCAAGAGATCTTTGTTAAAATTTTATGTGACATTTTAATTAATCCCTCAAAAATCATTTTTGTCATAAACCACGTAAGAAAAGTCATTTTGTTATTTTCTAATGCTTCTAAAATGAATTATGATATAAATGGTAAACCAGAAGTAAAATGAGGCAAACTATTGTAAAATTCAGTTATATGCCTAATAAGACATTATTTTTTAATTCCCCATTGTCACTAACTTTAACATTCTTTGTAAGAACCATTTCTAATGCTTTCAAATTATCAAAAATTAGTTAAATCCAAATTAATCTCCATAATACTTATCCTATTTTCTCTTCTATCTTTGTCTCTCACATTACCCCTTCCCTTCACCCACAGCTGAGGATCAAACACTTAATACTTTACTGAGATTTTCCATAAATTCCCACTTTTCTCTTTCTATACATCTTATAACTCCTTTACACTATCCCCAATTTAGTCCTCCTTTACTCCAATCTATGAAAATATGACCTTTCTTGTCTACTTTTCATGTTTTCTAGTAGATTACCCTCAAAATCATCTCTGTTAAATACCTACCTCTAAGGTAATCTGATTTCTTCCTATCTTCTTTGGTTCAATTTATCTAGTTCTTAGAGGGGAAAATTGAAGTCTTCACTAGTATAGTTTTATGTTTGTTTCCTCCTATAACTCATTTAATTTCTCCTTTAGAAATTTAGATGCTATACCACTGAGTGCATATAAATTTAGTGTTGATATTTTTATTGCCCTTTAATAATATATGATTTCCTTCCTTACCTCTTTTAATTAAATCTGGTTTTGTTTTTTCTTTCTCTAAGATCATACTTGCTATCCCTGTAATTTCTCCCTATCAACAATCTCTTCCTCTGTTACCCAGAAACATGTCCTATTCTCTAGAAGAACAGAAGTCTTCATTAGACTACATCATTCCTTCTAGTTATTATCCTATATCTTTCTCAGTACATCTCTTTATCTTTTCACTCAAACCCCTAAACAAAAATTTTAACTACTATTGCTCACTCATTTTTCAAAGCCTTACAGTCTGGTTTCTAACTTCATCACTCAACTGAAATTGTTCTCTCTAAAGGTTCCAATAATTTCTAAATTGCTTAATCCAATAATCTTTTCTCAATAGTCATCCATGCTTCCCTGAGATATCAGACATTTTTCCCTATCATCTCCTCCTGAAATATTCTCTCCTCTATGGGATTTTCTGATACTATTATCTCCTGGTTCTGCTCCAACTTATCTGATCATCTATCTGACCATTCCTCAGTTTCCTTTGCTATATGAACATCTATTATTATACCCTCTAACTGTGAGTATACCCTAGAGCCCCCTTCTCTTTTCTTTCAACATTTTCTCACTTAGCAAGCTCCTAGAACATTAAGTAATATCTCTATACAAATGACTTTGAGTTCTATATTTCCAACTCCAGTCACTCACCTGAGTTCCCAGTATCATCCTACCAAAATGTCTGTATGACATTCTGAACTCAATATATCCAAAACAGAACTCACTTTTACCCTCCAGGAACAAAAATCCCCATCTCTTCTGAACTTTCCTATTTCTATCAAGGGCACACCATCTCCCCAGTCACTCAGGTTCACAATTTTGGCATTATTCTCAAGTCTTCATTCTCCCTCCCTTTACATAATAAATCTGTAGCCAAATCTTGCCATTTCTATATCTCTTACAACTGTCTTTTTTTAACCAACACAGTCACCATCCTCATTCAAACTCTCACCACTTCTCACCTAAACTATTACAATAGTCTTCTTATTGACCACCATACTTCAAATCTCTCTCCATTCCAATTCATCCTCTATTTGGCTGCCAAAGTGATTTTCCTAAAGTACTAATATGACCCTGTCACTCCCCTTTTCAACAATTCTAGTGGTTCCCTATTGACTCCAGGCTCAAATATAAATCTCTCTATTTGACATTTACAACCCTTTAAATGCTGCATGGAAATATAACTTTCCAACCTTTTTACACATTACTCCCTTTGATACAGGTCCCTTCAAACTGGCCTTCATACTGATGCTCATATATTGCATTCCATCTCTCATCTTTATCAACCTTTGGCGCTGTTCTCCATGCCTGCAAAGCATCCCTACTACTGTGAATAATTTGTGTAAAGCACATAAACATAAATGACCGATATTTGAAAGGACTATTGGTTTTTAGCCCTTTGGTTAGTAAATGTGTAATGTCTTATCTTTTTATCTTATGTTTTAAATTTAACTTTATTTTTTCAGTTAACAAAAACTCTTTACCTTCTACCCCTCCCATTAAAAAAATTTAAAAAACATTCTAACAAATATGCATAATTAAGTATATGCAATACCATCTCCTAAGAAATGGAATTATGCTTCCATCTGAGAGAAAACAGGTAAAGTGTTTCACCAATAATTCATGTGATACTGTAAAAAGGTTAAGGCAATAATTCCAGATTTTATCCTGCCCCATTACTACCCAGTTTTATAAGAAAGCTAAAGTTTCAGTCAACTCCTTTGATGTAATTGTACTAACATTTATCATATTGACAGGGCATAAGTTGTTTCTCATTTGATCTCACTTTTATTTTTGTTCTATTTACCTTCCTTTGACCATAAGAATGATCAACAATTTCCCACAGTTTCTTCTCTAAGATGTTATCTCCCTCTAATCTCTTTGCTTCCCAAAGCACTATAGTCAAAAGCTTTTGATAGATGTTGAATTGTTCATTTTGTTTTCTGTATTGCCCTGACTTTAACATAAACTGTTAACCCTTGCTTTTATTTGTTGATTAAAAGGATTTAGAATTTCTGATACACTTTTATTTTCCAAATTACATCCAAGATGTAATTGTTTATTGTCTTTAACTGAGAGATGTGGAATTCAGTTTTCTACTCCAGCTACCAAGCAGATATTGTAATCTCCCAAGTCCTTCCACAGATCTTTGATAGGATTCTTAAACTGCTTCTCACATGGTGGTGTTTGAAATCTGTCCTTAGGAGTATTCCTTTACAATTCCTCCTTTTTTCCTATATATTTTACCATGAAAGTAAGTCACCTGATTTGTTCATGAAAGCTATGGCAAATCCTAGCTTTTTAAAATTACTCTTCATTTTATGAGATGATCTAGTTGGTGGATTCATAGCATTGAACTCAAAAATAATTTTTTTGAAACTACATTCTTTGTTTCCAAATCATTTGAGACATCAGTATTGTTTCTGTCATCCATTTGATTTTTTAAGAACATTTCTGAAGTTTATATTAAATGTCAATTTTCAACAACTCTTAGTTCTTCCTTCAGATTTTAATAAAACCTCAATTTCATCTTTTATATTGTCTAATATAAGCTTAAGGATGAAGTTGTTTTCCTACTATTGCCCTGAACTGATCAAAATATATTGTTGTGTGACTTAGAGTTTAGTATACCTTTGACAAAAAGCAGTAGGAAGCCCTTGCCTGAAACTAGTAAATTCTGTTTCCAGCTTTGTTATGATGAAGTACTGGTACATGATGAAAACATGTATGTGTTTGGTCCATTTCATGTGCATTCATGATTTGCCTGCTTTAGTGATCAACATCCTCTGCACTAAAATATTTCCAGCAATTAGGCTATTGGTATTACTGATTTATTCCAGTTTATTTTGCTGCTTGTATAATGATGTGTTGTACGGTTTCCACTCTTCATTGCATAATTTGCCTTGGTTAATAAGTCTGGGCTCCTTAAGAATAACCTTTCTGTAATTTCTGGGTAGCAGCAACCTGATACTGAATTGCTATCATTAACTCTTCCATTTCTACAAATAAATCTTCATGACTTAGCCACTTGTTCTCCAGTGGATAAATCACTGGACTTAGTCAAAAAGATTTGCCTGAGTCCCAATCCAGTCTCAGACACTTACTAACTAAGTGACCCTAAGGTTACCTAACTCCACTTATCTCAGCCTTCTGTAAAATGAAGCTCATAAAAGTCCCTCAGGGTTGTTATATAATTAAACAAAATAATAATAAAGTGCCTAGTATAGGACCTGATACATAATAGGTGCTTAATAAATGTTTGTTCCCCTTCTTGGCACATGTATCAACTAATGAACTCCTTTTGATTCCATTATTGGATCTTATTTTTGTGTGGGTGAGCACATGTAGTTAGTTGTCTTTGTTCCAAAAGTATTTTTATGAAATTTTAGCCTGTTTATCATGTGCATTGAGAACATCTACCTCTTGTTTCATGAGGAAATATTCATTTTTATAAAGCTGCCTTGAGGTAATGAGTTCTTTTTTTTCATTAACATTGAAAGATTCTTTTTTTTTTTTTGATCACTACCTAGATGGTATGTTGACCATGATATCATGCCCAAAGTGTACATTAGTACTAGCATTATGTAAATGTAGATTGCTCTAAATGCACTCTTCCCATTATACTTCAATGTCAGGAAACCAACTAGTCTCTTAACATTTACACCTACAAGAAAAGACTAGGTGTGCAGTGGGTAGAACACCAAGACTCAAGTTAGGATAGACTTAAGTTGGAGTCAGGAGGACGTGAATTCAAATGTAACCTGAGATACTTAATGCTTACCAGTTGTGTGATGCTGGGCAAGACACAACCCCCAATTGTATTAAAAAAGAAAATTTTTGCAAGTTACAGCCTTCTGCTTGATAGCTTTAGGTTTGTTATATTTTACCTGAAAAAGACCAAAGTATTTATAGATATTACCTGCATTCATTGGCTTAATTTGGCCTTCAGGTTAAAGTTTAAAGCTTTCCCTATCTATTCTGCTCTGGTACACATTAAGAATTTTACATTTATTCCAAAGAACTTATGAATAAAAATGCTATAGATCTCCATAGAAAGAATTGATAGTCTGAATGCAGATTGTAGCACATTTTTTTTCACTTTCTTTATTATTCTTGGATTTGTTTATTTGTTTCTTTTTTGGTCTCCTTTGCTTTTGCAACTTGGCTAAGATGAAAATGTTTTGCATGACTGCACATATTTAATTTACTTCAAATTGTTTGCCTTCTCAAGAAGGGAAGAGGGGAGAGAAGAAAGAAAAGAATTTGGAGCTCAAAAATGTTTTAATCAATGTTTAAAATTTTTGTTCACATGTAAATAAAAAATATAATTTTAATTAAAAAACTAATTTTGTATCTATCAAGTACAAATGACATTTTTCTTTGCATCATTTAAGCAAAATTCTATAAGATGAATCACCAGTATATTGTGCTCTTGTTGGACCCATATGATTTAAAACTTTCTATGTAAATTTTGAGTAATACAATGTTTTGATATGAAAGTCAAATTCATTTTTATGTTGGAGTGAAGATGGATTTAGTACCCAACAGAATAATAAAAGATCTCAAACAGTAACCTGATGATTATACATTTTATAACAATTATTCTTTATATGATCATATTAGTGGCATGTTTGAAATAGGGAATTATTTTTCATTTGAACATCAAATATTCTAGTATTCTCACAGTGGCAAGAGCTCTTCCTTTGGAATCACATGATAAGGATTTGAATCATGCCTCTGTTGCTTCCTATTTGCATGATGTAGGGTAAGTTTCTTTAACTTCTTTAGGGCTCAGATTCCTTATCTATTAAACAAAGATGGTCTCTAAGTTTGCTTCTAGCTCCAGATCTATTATTCTATGATCTGTAATTCTCTTTTATATAATTGCAATATGTGATTAAGTTATAAATACAGAAAAGACTTTATGATAATCAATCAAGGTGATATAAATATTATAACACTTTTGGAAGGTTTGTCAATAATAACTGAATTGATCATGAATAGCTCTTTATATCCTTAAACTACTTAGCAAACATGTTTTGCTCTTTATGTAAGAGTGTTTTCTTGTGAGCATTTATAGATCTTTTTTTGAGCAATACAAGCTATGAATGCTTTTAGTAGAATACATAAACAAGTGGTTGAACTATACCTAGAAGGGTCACAGTGTTGGTACAATTTAGTAAACAATATGGGATTTTTATCTAAAGAAATATGGGATCATTTGGCAAATGCTTTACTTATACTTCATGCAACACTGCACTGCCACATGATAACTTTGGTCCATTCCTAGTGATCATCTTTAATTGCACCAAAGAATTTCCATGTGGAATATAAATAATTCTGATTCATTCCAATGTATCTTGCCTACTTGTGAAATCAAGTCAACAAAGATTTACTAAGCACTTACTATGTACCAGACATTCTATTAAGCATTAGAAATAATACAAAGAAAGACAGTCCTTGCCCTCAAGGAGCTTGCAATCTAATGGGAGGAAAAACAACTCACAAAAGGTACCTGAAAAGGATGTAGGGAGGAAAGATACCCAGAATATGGGGACATGGTGGAGAAGTGCAGCTGGTGAGAATGAAGACATGCCTGGCTAAGATGTCCTACATAAATGGAGGTTTTGGTAGGAGCTCTTCACCTTACAATCAGAAGGAGGAGCTCCATGGGCAGAAAATACTGGCAAGATCTGATTTCCAAGGCTGAAGTGATCTTGCGAGATGAAGAAGTTCCTAGAACAAAATGGAGAAGCCCAGAGCCTTAAAACTGGAAGGAAAATGAAGATGGAACGTTTACTTACTGCACTTGTCTCCATGTCAACCTGATCATCAAGACAGCTCTAAGCAGAAAAAATCTATGCCATTCCCATGTATTTATAAGATTTATTGACTAAATACCTCATACTGGACAGGGTATTACATGAATCCCTGGTATTACCAAAAACCAAATGACCAGTCATTTGAAGTTTGTGTGAGGGCTTCTCAGTTATCATCATGGTCTCAGAACACAAAGAATCTCTCCTCTCTGATACATCATCTTGAATGATATTATCCTTTTTTACTTTTGCTTTCCCTCCCCAACTACATTAGCTTCAGGCTGATCTTTGAAAGTATTGTTATTCATTATTTTTATTGTAATTGTTTTCCTACAAAACAGATCTCTAAGACTTGGACCACAGGATGATTTTCTTTAGAAATGGAATTGGATCATATCTGAATCAAGGAGCAAAGATCAGTAATTCAGCATGAAAATTTGGAGTTGCAGTGGGAATATTTATTAAAATAACAATGAAGTGGAGTAAAGATAGCAGAGTAGCAGGAAATATAGCTGAGCTCTCTTGCCTATTACATTTGTAATCTGTGTAACCATAGGCAAATTCTTTTTTTTAACAGATAATAACTTTTTATTCTCAAAATATATGCAAAGATAATTTTAGTGTTCACCTTTGCAAAACTTTGTGTTCCAAATTTTTCTCTCTTCTTTCCCTCCACCCCTTCCTCTAGACAGTAAGTAATTCAGTAATAAACATGTGCCATTCTTCTATACTTATTTCCACATTTATCATGATGCACAAGAAAAATCAGATCAAAAAGGGAAAAGAGAAAGATAATAAAAAGCAAGCAAACAAAAACAAAAAGGTGAAAAAATTATGTTATGATCCACATTCAGCCCCCATAGTTCTCTTTCAGGGTATAGATGGCTCTCTCCATCACAAATCTCTTGGAATTGGCCTGAATCATCTCATTGTTGAAAGGAACCAAGTCCATCAGAGTTGATAATCTTATTGTTGCTGTGTGCAGTGTTCTCTTGGTTCTGCTCACTTCACTTAGCTTTTTTTTCATGCAAGTCTTTCCAGACCTTTCTGAAATCATCCTGCTGATTGTTTCTTACAGAATAATAATATTCCATAACATTCATATATCATAACTTATTCAACCATGCCCCAACTGACCCCTCAGTTTCTAGTTTCTTGTCACTCCAAAAAGGGCTGCTACAAATATTTTTGCACATGTGGGTCCCTTTACCTTTTTTAGGATCTCTTTAAGAGATAGACCCGGTAGAGGCATTGGTGGATCAAAGGGTATACACAGTTTGATAGCCCTTTAGGCATAGTTCCCAATTGCTCTCCAGAATGGTTGGATCAGTTCACAACTCCACTAATGATGTATTATATTATTATATTATTTTATGTTATATTATGTTATTACTGTCCTAATTTTCCCACATCCATGGGCAAATTCTTTATCCTCTCAAAGTTTTCTATCTTAAAATGGGAATAATAATACACATAGTACCTACATAAAAGATTGCAGTGATGCTCAAATTAGGTAATTTGTATGATGGTTTACAAATTTTAAAACACTGTATTATATATCAGTTTTTGCTAAAACTGACTTTAATCTATAAAGTTGTGTCAAACATAGCAAAACAGAAGGAGTAAGAAAAAACTGGCATTATATGCTTTCTTAGTTGGCATCCTGTCACCATTTATTGGAAAACTTCTAAGGAAGCCTCACGGTGGGGCCAAATTCCAAAACTTAATCAGGATCTGAGCAACTTTTACCAGGCAACTTAGAAAGACTGGAATCAACCTTCACTGTCAATTTCATACTAGTTAGTGAGCAAACTCTGCTCATTCTTATCCATCTAGCCCCATGATAGTCACTTCAATTCCTATAATTTCAAACTTGGGATCTTAGATGTCATATGTCTAACTAAGGCATGATCAAGAATTCCCTATAGAGTATACCCCCTAAAGAAAGTCATCTACCATTTGCTTGAAGATTTCCAGTAGGATAGAATCATCCAAGGTAGCCTTTTCTACATTCCACACTTAAGATATCTCTATTAAAAAGGGTTTTTTTTTAATTGCATAAAACCTAAATCTATGTCCTTGTAACTTTTCCCATTGGTCCTAAATCTTCACTCTGATACCAAGTTAAAAAAAAGCTTAAACCACATGACAGACATTTGAACATTTGAAGATAGCCAATACATCTCTCCTGTGTCTTTTCTTTTCATTGCTAAACATACTCAATTCTTTTAACTAAACATTATGTGATATAGTTTCAATAACCGTACCAGTCATTGTTTGCTCTCCTCTGCACAGTTTGTCAATGTACACTCTAAAATGTAGTGCCCAGAACTGAACATAATATTCCTTATGGATTTGGACCAAAATAGAGTTCAGCAAAACATATACCCTTCCTTCAGGTCATGATAATTTTTTAAGGTAGGATGATGATATTGATGATGATGATGATGATGATGATGATGATGATGATGATGACAACAACAATAATAGTAATAAGTAGCATTTAGGAATATTTCATATAAATTTTATATAAATGTATATAAAGTTTCTCAAGACATTTTAATGTTACCTCATTTGATCTTTGCAACTCTATGAGACAGGTTATAATTACACTCATCTTATAGATGAGGAAACCAAAGCTGAGAAAGATTAATTGACTTGCCCAGAGTCCTACAGCTAATGAATGTCTAAAGTAGAATGAAAACCCAGATCTTCCCAAATCTAAATTTAGTGTTTGATTAACTCTGCCACCTAGTGGTCGGACATTGTGTTGCATCTTTGGGATGTGCTATTTCACTTTATTCATTTTACAGATCTTTTTTAATAAAATGTTATCTCTATACATATAGATACATATTCATATAGGATTTGTGTGCATACATACATATACATATATACATAAACATACATATATACACATAAACATACATTATATATATATATATATATATAATCCCATTTTGCATTTGTAGAGCCATAGATATTTTATAGGAATTGCCTTTTACTGACAACCCCACTGCCCCACAGAATATTTTTTATTAAATTCCGGAACGGTATATTTTTGTCACACTTACCTTGTTGTGAGCACCTTTCAGGTCTATGCTACTGTTTGCATAAATGGAAGATCCCCACGGTGTAAGAGAGCACCAACAGGAAGGATATGGCTCATTGATAATAATTGCTAGCATTTCCTGCTATGTGCCTGGCGCCTGTTACTGTGCTAAGCATGTTATAGATATTCATGCCTTGGATACTTACAGCTTTGGGAAGCAGGTGCTATTCTTGTCCCCTATTACAGATGAGGATCACTAAGGATAAGTGATTTGCCCAAGTTATTGAGTGTCTGAGACCAGATTTGAACTCAGTTCTTTCTGATCTGCTGTATCACTGAGCAGCCCCAAGGCTCCCTAGACTTGACTATGTTGGTTTCCCAAATAGCACAAGCTTCGTACCTAGAGACATCTGTGCCTAAGCTATGTCTCTAGCTATGAAGCCTGTGGGTCCAGCAGAAATCTAGGGTCCAACAGAGCTCCCCATGAAGCTAATGGTTACATTAGAGGAATTTGGGCAGATCCAACAATGAGAGAGAATTTCTTCTTGAATGGCATAGTTTACTAGAATGAGGTGGGTGTGAATAAGGAGAAAGGAAAAGGAAGAGGGAAGGATTTACTATTTACCTATAGACTTACTATGTGTCAGACAGACATGTGCTGGCGGCTTTACAACACTAACTTACTAACACAGTAGAAGAACCAACAAGACCACTCTTTGGGGATTTATAAAAGGAAGCCCAAAAATATCATTTTTGTAGCTTGCAACCTTGGTTGAATTTAGAAGTATAAACATGTTTATATGGATAAACTGGAAGTAGATCGATAAAATATATTTAGAGGTAGGAGTAAGGTCAAAATTTTCTTAGGGATGATATATGATTATAAAATTTCCCTGGGTTTGCAGAAGTAAGAAGTCCTAAGTGTGAAATACTGCATATATTTTCAGACTTTTTTTTAATGTATTGATCAGTTTTGCTGGGTTTTTTCTTTTCTTACTTTTTATCCTCTTTTTTTACTTAATTTTTAAAATCATATTGGATGCCTCTCAAGAAATGGAATGGAACAACAAGAGAAATTTTGATTATATAGTAACAAAAGTTATCAATAAAATTTATTTTTTTTAAATAATTCAGGTACTATCACTTGTTTCACAATTCTCCAATCGATTGGCATCTATATTGTATATCATTCTTTAGTGCAACTTTCAGGTGAGACTTTAAGAATGAAAATATATTATACATACTGTGTGGATCCTCCTCTGGCATCAGTCTTTCAGATTTTTGGCATAATTGCTATATAATGAGGGACTCTAATGGACCTCAGGGAAGTTAAATCCAGGTTACTTGACTGAAACCAAATTAACAGACAAACTGGACAAACAAGAAAAAAGTCCCAATGAACAGGAATAAGAAAAAAGCATTAGGTCCAGGCAAGTAAATTTCTTTTCAGAGAATTCTATAACTGGATACTATCAGGTGGCTACTGATAACCAAATTATTAATAGCACTCAATTTTTAAACAAATCCTTAAACAGCAGAACCTTCAGAGAAAGTCATATGCATGTTTTTATATGCAGAATAAGATGTTACCCTTCAAATTAATTTGAGGATGACTTGAGCCACAGAATATTGATAATTAGACACAGCCTAACATGAAAGAGGACATTGGACAATTAAGAGAGTGAATAGTTCAGATTTTGAAAGAAACAGGACTAGAATTTTATTTTTTTAGAGACCTAAGACTAATCTAGTCATAAAAATAGGTAGTAAAGAAATAAAACTATCACACTTTGCAAATGGTATAATATATTTAAAGAACACTAGACAATAAACTAAAAATTAGTTGAAAAAAATTAACATTCCACATAAATTGTCAGCATTTCTACATATTACCAACAAAATAGCATGGAAAGATAGCTAGAGAAATTCTACTTAAAATAAATGTTGACGATATAAAATAATTGGGCATCAACCTGCTAAAACAAACCCAGAGATTATATCAACACAATAACAATATACTTTTCACACGAATAAAGGCAGATTTAAACAATTGGAGAAATATTCATGACTCATGGGTAGGCCAAACGAATATAAAAAAATATTAAAATGTTATCTAAATTTATTTACTTATTCAGTGTCATGCCAACCAAACTTCCAAAGAATTATTTTATAGAACTAGGAAAAAATAATAACAAAACTGATCTGGAAGGGAAAAAAAGGTTAAAGAATATCAAAGGAATCAGTGGGGACTGGGGAATGTACGATTTGACAAAAATTATTGGGAAAAGTGGAGAGCAGTTTGGCAAAAAAAATAAAACAAAACAAAACTAAGTATAAATCAACATCTCATGCTGTATACCAAGATGATGTCAAAACACATGATTTAAATATAAAGAGTGATAGCATAAGCAAAATAGGAGAGTATGAAACAGTTTGCCTGTCACATTTATGGATAACAGAAGAATTTGTGACCAAATGAGATAGCATTAGAAGATGTAAAATGGATAATTTTGATTAAATTAAATTAAAAAGAGCTTAAACAAAATCAACATAACCAAATTTAGAAGGAAAGCAGAAAACTGGGAAAGAAAGAAACAAAGAAAAAACAAAGAAACAAAAAACTCTCTCCTTCCTCCCTTTCCCCTCTCCTCTCTTTCTCTTCTCTTCCTTTCCCTTTTCTGCTCTTCCCTTTCCCAAAGTCACTTTGGCCAAAAGAACTCCAGGTCCTGCCTCAGCTGTTCCCTCAGTAATGAGGAAGAGCTCTAGCCAGGACACACTGCCAGTAACTCAGCCATCAACACAAGAACATTAGAATTGGTAGATCAAGAAGAACCTTTAGAATTGCATTTTTATTTCCTCTCTCAATTTGCACAGCAGCTTCCTTCCCAGTAAATGCAGATCATGGTTGTCAGAGGATAAAAGAGCGTTTGTCCCTAACTAGAAGTGCTTGTACTGAAGCAAGTAAAGAATAAGACAACTAATAGATTTCAGTTCAGTGTTTCTTGCCAAACCTAATCCGCTGTGGCCAGGACTCTCCTGCAGAAATCAAAGGAAAACAGAGGATGAGTCATCCAGGAATCAGTTAGAAAGATGCCTACAATTCCAAGCATAATCAAAGGAATATAGAGCTCAGGAAAAGGGAAGTTATTGGATCATTGTAGATGAGATAGGCACTCATTTTACAAGTATCCAATAGTTTTCATTTGTTTTATTTTTTCATGGAAAGTTGGTGGTGGCATTTTAGAATTACAGCAGGGTCTCAAAAAAGCCATTCAGTGAACCTCTTCATTTTGAACTTATAGAGTCATGTTTGGTCTGGGAAGAATTCTTTTTTATTATTATTATTTCTATCCCTTTGTGATAAAAATACCCAGCTGGGCTTTGCTTTATACCCTAATGCAAAAGGTTTTTAACTTGTTTTTGTCATTGTACCTTTTGGCAGTCTTCTAAAGCTTTTGGATAATTCTCAGAATATCTTTTAAAAAAAATAAAGTATGTAAGATTGCAAAAGAATCCAATTATTTTGAAATAGTTGTCAAAATATTAGGAAAAAAATGTTTATGCCATCAGGTTAAAAACCTTTGCTCTTATAGCATTCTCTTGAAAGGAAGTTTTATAAAAGTAAGTACTTTTGAGTTTGCCATCCCCATATGCCCATTGATTTTTCATATTTAAATGTTTTCCTTTGTTTGGGGGAAGGGAAATGGGATGGGTTGGTTGGTTGACTGATTGAATATTTTATTTTGTTTTGTGATACACTGAGACTAATGCAATAGGATTTTTTTTTAATTGTTGGTTTTTGAGAATGCTAATTGGTTTGCTGTAATCATTAGAAGGATATTTGACTGACTTCTGTTTATAGGCATCAATTCAGCCTCAATCAATGCAGGGAGGGCATACCTTAAGAAAAGCATTAAGAAGGTATTGGTACATATCCAGAAGATTGGTTCTCTGGAGATGTGGTATATAATCAATTAGCAGTTATTCACAGTGCTTTCTATTACTCAGTGGGCAGCAGACCAGATAGTAGTTCATTAATGTCAGCCTAGATAGACTGGTATATTAAAAATATTTACTCTAATTTATTCTTTAATTCACCTGGATTTTAATTCAATTTAGGAAATTAATGTGAACAATATCAGATATTACTAAAGTAATAGTGTCAAATTCAAATAGAAACCAGGCTTCTCATAAGAACCATAAGACCACTTAGTTTTAAATAGTAATGTTATCTGCTTTATTGTATTTTTACTTATTTTGTCAAATGTTTCCCAATTCCATTTTAATCTGGTTTAACCCCACTAAGGGCATGGGCAGCTAAATGGTGCAATGGATAGTTAGTTGAACCTGAAGTTAGGAAGATCTGCGTTCAAATCCAGCCTCGGACACTTACAAGCTGTGTGAACCTGGGCAAGTCACTTTATCTTTTTTGCCTTAGTTTCCTCATCTGTAAAATGATCTGGAGAAGGAAAGACCAAATCACTCCAGTATCTTTGCCAAGAAGACCCCCAAATGGGTTCATAAAAAGTTGGACACAACTGAACAAAAAAGATCACAAATTTGATACCTTTAACCTAGAATAAAATACTTCCTTCCCTCCTTCCCCTTCCCCACATCCCCCTGAGGGTTAGCTATTGCTAGGGGGAATCTGGATTTGCCTGGCTAATCCTATCAGAATCATCTCTGGGAACTCTGATCTGCATTGGTTATCTATAGATTGCTAACTCTGGGTTAATTTTTAATGGAGTACACTGTCTTCAGAATCACAGTTGACTAAAGTGCCATCATTTCCCTACTCAATAAACTCCAGTGGTTCTCTATTACCTCCAGAATTAAATATAAAACCATTTGTTTGGCTTTTAAAATCCTTACAAATTGGACCCTTCCTATCTTTTCAGTCTTGTTACATTTATTCCCCTCCAGGTAATCTATAATCTCCTGACACTGGTCTACTGACAATTCCTCACATTCAGCACTCCAGATTCCATGCCTAAAATGCTCTCCCCTCTGCCTCCTGGCTTTCACAGCCTTCTTCTGCTCAAGACTCTTTATAAATCCCACTTTCCCTGTCTAATCCCTATACCTCCCCCAAGCCCTGAAACTTGGTGCCTTCCCTCTGAAATTACCTTCAACTAGGTCAGGACCTGAGTTCAGATTCATTCTCAGACATTTACTAATGTGTAACAAGTCACTTAATCTCAGCTTCCTCCTCTGTAAAATAGGAATAATAATAGCACCTCCCTCCCAGGATCATCATTTGATCCCAGAGGATCAAATAAGATAATAATTATACAATGCTTAGCATAGTGTCTGGTACATGGCCAAGTACTATATAAATGTTAAGCATTATCATTATTTATTTACACATTTATTATAGCTATAAAATTATTTGCTGAGCAGCACTGTGCTAAGGACTGTCATGAGAAGCCAAAGTAACAATGATGCCTCTTTTAATGTACAAGATGACCTGGAAATACACATTTTTGTAAGAAACAAATATGGGAAGTTAAAATATTATATTATCTTGTCTTTAGTAGGAATTTGCTAAGGACTAATCAATGGCTGGTGAGCACACTGCTTTAAATGTTCTTCCAGAACACCAATACATAAGAACAATCCAACTGGGAAAAGCCACTTAGGTCAACAGATTCCCAAGAGATGGATTACTGTGCCACAAATGAAAACCTGGCTCTCCAGCTCATGCTCATCAATGTAGTCTTTTCAGAAATGTAAGGGCTAATTAGGAACTTCAAACAAGAGACCTAGTCTAGCTCTACTTTTATAAACTGATTACAAGCAAGCTAAGAATATAACATACTTTTAGAGTACTGACAATAGTTTCTTCCTTCTTGCCCTCATAAACTTCAGGAATTTAAAAAGACTGGAGAGACAATTTCTAAGCAATTTAATCATTTTATTGATACTGCCATTTTTTTTTTAATAAAAGGATGGCCATTTGGTCAATCATGGGGTGGGGCAGGCTCATGTCTTATATTTTCTTTTCGAAGAAGTGTGTTTCCCATAGTAGCAATCAACTTTGGTTAACAATTATGGAGAAAACAAATATTACAATGAAGGGCTGGACCTAAACTTGGATAATGTCTTTTACTTCTAATTGAAACTTGTAAGTTTTAACTATTCTCTCTATTTAAAGAATTTATCCCCACCCAAACCTGAGCAGAACACTACAGCAAACCCATGTGGGTAGGATCTACCAGGAATGTTAGTTCAATTTCATTATCTGCAATGCCCTTCTAGAGACTGAACTTTTAAAATCAGGACTTTAGGGGGGAAAAAAGGAGGGGGGAAGGAGAATCTGGATCTCCCTAAAGCATTGGTTATTAATAATCATTTCTCTCAGATTATTTATCCTACTTCATAACTAGAATAACAACGATATCATTTTTGGGTAGCAAGCAAATGGTGACTCAGTGATATCTGGTATTTTGTGGCTAAACAAAGTCCCAATGCAGTAAGGGGGGAAGAGTTGATAGTAAGAAGCAGGGGTTAATATTCATCATATTGCACTTGCAAAGACATGGAAGACAATCATGAAAGCACATAAAGCTGCTTTCCCTAGTTTGGGGTAGGGATATCACAAGTACCAGGTACCTTGTCTCAGGTGAATGATATGCCAGTAGATATATAAATACAGCTTTCCCTTGGAGATGGATAGATGAACAGATAATGGTAGGGAAATCCACAAGGAGATTGAAGGCAAGAAATTGGGCATTCCATATGTAGAATTATATGACTAGAATCAGAGAGTTTAGGAATTAGTCATTATATGATGAGAGGACAAGCTAGAATGGTATGATAGCAGGAAATAGCAAAAGATTAGGTCACAAAGAAGTGGGGGCAAATTGGCATTCCCTTCCTCCTCCTGCTTCTGAATTTCTGATCTCTGTTGTGAATTTCTCCTTGGGATCTTTCTCATTATCTGGGTCCTTTTCTTCAGAAATAATCATCAATTTCTGAGGATTTCTGACCATGGAACATACCTCCATCATGCTAGTGTTCTTCTCCCATTAGTGAATTCTTCCTAGAGTCTCCATTTTTAGGGAAGATACCAAGCAGACCAATCTATGCTTCAACTGCTTCTGTTTGTGTGCCTGGCACATAATAAGTGCTTAATACATTCTTGCCTTAGGCAATTCCAATAGACTTGGAATGGAAAATACCATCCAGAGAGAGAACTATGGAGACTGAAAGTAAATCAAAACATGGTATTTTCACCTTTTTGTTATTATTGTTTGTTTGTTTTTCTTTCTCCATATTTTTTTCGCTTTTGATCTGATTTTTCTTACACAGAATGACAAATCTGGAAATGTATTATTTAATTTATATTAAATTATTTGTTGTCTTGGAGAAGGAAGAGGTAAAGGAGGGAGAAAATTTTAGAACATAAAAGCTGTACAAAAATGAATGTTGAAAACTTTATATGTATTTGAAAAAATAAAATACTATTGAAAAATAAATAAATGCTTGGCTTGCATCAGTAGATAGCCAAGAATGCTAAACTATGTAATATGATTTGATCCGGTAGGTAAAAGACTGACATAGTGAAAGTGATGTTTGAAATAAACCATTTTGTAAATAATGATAAATGCACTGGAGAGAGGATTGAATGGAAGCCAGGAAAGCCATTAAGATACTGTAACATTTGTCCAGGTGTGGGTTAAAAGTGGCTATTGAATCAGAAAGGAAGGAGCACATCTGAAAGTCAGTAAGGGAAAAGACCAAGCAAGATCTGCTAATGAAATTCATATGGGGAGCAAAGGAAGGAGGGGAGTTCAAAACAATTTTATTGTTGAAAACCCTGGGAGCTGAAGGGAATGGGAGCATGCACCATGGATGACAATAATGGCAATCACAGGGAGGAAATAAAACATTGAAGGCCATTTGCTATAATGGTAAGCACACTGCTAGTAATGGCATTGATTACATTGGTAGTAAAGCCACGTGACCATTTGATGAAAATATAAACATAAGGTATAAATAGGACTAACCTTGTCAAATAATGAACAATTCATTCAACTAGACAGATGAATTGTATGCTTAGATTTTGAGCAAATGAACTCAAAGTTAGTCCAGAATATGAACCCAAGCTAATCCCAAGCACAACTTTCTTTGAACTAACTCTTAGACTCTTGCCTAAAATGTTAAAATTAAAGAAAATGCTAGGTATTTGGATTGTTACAGGCATGTT
The DNA here is from genome assembly GCA_023553655.1 of Myrmecobius fasciatus. Lineage (NCBI taxonomy): Eukaryota > Metazoa > Chordata > Mammalia > Dasyuromorphia > Myrmecobiidae > Myrmecobius > Myrmecobius fasciatus. The sequence goes on from JAJPUD010009426.1 coordinate 22,318, forward strand.
ATACTTTTTTAAATGGTATATTCCATTGAGAAAAGTAATGACAATACCTGGAATTCATCAGTATTGAGAACTCCCATTTTATAAAATTCCCTCTAATGGCTAATGTAGGAATTTGTTTTGCATGGCTTCATATTTATAATGAACTTTGTAGTTCTTGGCTTCTCCAAGGGTGGGAGGAAGACAGAGAGAGAAAGACAGAGACAGAGACAGGCAGACAGAAAGACAGAGAGAGAAAAAGAATTTGGAACTGAAAATAAATTTTTTTTAATTAAAATCCTTCCTAATGGGGCAGCTAGGTGGCACAGTAGAAAGAGCACCAGCCCTGAAGGCAGGAGAACCTGAGTTCAAATCTGATCTCAGACACTCAACACTTCCAGGCTGTGTGACCCTGGGCAAGTCACTTAACCCCAATTCCCTCAGGGGGGGAAAAAAATCCTTCCTAATACTGTGGGAGAGTATTTGTGAATCAGAGTGAGAACACTCACACTGGATTTTCTTTAAGTCAAAACTTTATTTTGACAAAGAGGGTAGACCAAATAGCATGGGCAACTAATTAGAAATTAAGGGCAGGGGCTGGAAAGCTTTTATACCAAAATTTTTACTTTAAGCCCTGCTAAAAACAGAATCTTTTTCAGACAGTAGCCTAGCCACAGGATCTGTTAAAAAACAGTTACTCAAAACAGTTACCTGGATTCAAGGAACAGTTTACAGGACAAGTGTTCCTTCAGTGGACCCAGCAACTACAAACATACTAATGTTTAATTTGGTACATAGGGTCAAGGAATAGTTTTTGGAGCAAGTATTCCTTCTATGACCCCAGCAAGTCTAAACATACTTATTTTAATAATTTTAGAAAATGTTTGTGTTAGTAATTTTTCATAAGCTAAATTAGAGTTTTTCTAGACCAGAATTTAGCATGTCCCCTACACTAACAAAGAAAAGGAAACTTCATCTACCAATGTAGGGTAACATCTTCTTCCTAACTTACAATGTCAGAAAATTAGCTGGGCCATTGAAAAGTTGGGTGACTTACTTACCCAGATGAGTCACTCAGATAGTATTCTCTAGATACAGAACTTGTATCTGAATATTCTTGACCACAAGGCTGATTCTAACCACTAACCCATACTTCTAGTTGGTTGAAAATATAGTAAAAAATAATAATAATAATAATAAATAGGGTAAAAAGGCCCAGGATTAGTGAGAAAGGAGAAGAGAGCATTTAAAAGCACTATAGAAGGACTTCCAGGAAAAGGGAAAAATCATAATGATATGGGTGCTTCCCACTAGCTAAAACATTCTAAAAGCCACAACAGTAACATCTGAAACAAAGAGAAAAAAATAACAAAGTGCTCGTTACATACACAAATTTGTGGATAAACACAAATCATACAAAAATTACTTCATTTGGTAATAACAAATTTGGTGATAATATAATAATATTAATGATTATAAATAATAAAATAGAGAAGAAATAGAAGATATTGAAATGTCTTGAAATGGAAAGAAAATGAAATTTAACGTTAAAAGAAAGTTCTTTCTTTAAGAAGCAGCTCAAGCACCATTTTCTACACAAAACCTTCCTTGCCTCCCCCATGTTGTATTACCCTCCCTCCCAAACTGCTTTGTATTTAACTGTTTCTTTTCCTTATATTTATGTACATACTTTTCTCCTCCTTAAGAATAAGACATAAGTGGAGAGATTATTCATTCTTTCTATGTTTCCCCACTTTCTAGTATAATGCCTGCTTCACACTAGGCATTTAATAAATGCATGTTGATTTATTCATGATAGAAACAACATTTTATTTGATCCTGGGCAAGTGACTTAACTGAGTTTGCCTCAGTTTCCTCATCTGTAAAATGAGCTGGAGAAGGAAATGTCAAACCATTCCAGTATCTTTCCCAAGAAAACCTCAAATGGGATAATGAAGTCAAATGAGTTGAAATGACCGAAAAACAACAATATATCATAGTCTCTAAAAAGAAGATTTTTCTTTTCCATCTTGTCTGAGCAGCCCCTTTTTTAAGCTCTCATGCACTCTCCTTTCCCCAATGAATTCAGTACCTGGGTCCGTCTTCTTTACTCCCCAACTCTTGCCTCATACTAGAGGACTTCAACATGCATACTGGTATTCCCTCAAATACCCTAGCCTTCAAATTCATCTTACTTCCCATGGCTTACCCTTCCATTCTACCTCAGTAAGATACACCAGTGGTCCTACCCTTGATCTCACAAATTCACCTTTGCCACATTCATGAACTCTGAAATTCCCAAACTTTATCACAATCTGTTGCCATTCCACTCCTTCCTTTGCTTTGTAATCCCATTCCTCATCCTTACTTTGGCTCCAGTACCTCTCCCCATCAGGTCAGTTCTCTCCCTTGCCATCACCACTGACTCTACCCACTCTACCTTTCCTATCTTAATCCCTTGGTGAAACAATTCAACTCTACACTCTCCTCCTTCTTCAAGTCCCTTTCCCCCTTATCCTATCCCCAATTTTACCCAAACAAGCCTTATCCTATGATTATTCCCACTATTCTTTTCCTTACACCCTACTCAAACACACACAAAAATGAAAATATGCTGAATCCACTACAAATTTATATTAAATAATCTCAGCTGGGCCTTCCTAAAAGCAATTCTTTTAAACCTCCCTAATCCATTCATTATCCTGCTTACCACAGCAGCTTTTCCAAATATTTTTATTCTTCTCATACCTCCTTTCACCTCTCCTCCCCAACCCTCTTAGCTGAGTAATTTGCTTCATATTTCTCTGGGAAAAAAAATGAGGTCACTCATCAAAGACTCCCTTCTCCTCATTTCACATCATTCAAATATCTTCCTCAACTATCTCCTCCTTTGCCCCTATCTCATATAAAGAGACGACCCTGCTCCTTACCAAAGCAAACTATTCCACATGTACAAATGATACCATTTCATCTCAACTTTTTCAAAAGAATGTTTCCTTTATTATCCCAACCTCTCACTTATTTTCAGTCCTTCCCTATCTAATGTCATCTTTCCTATTACCTACTAACATCCTCTCAAAATCTTCACTTTATCTTTCCATCCCCTCTAGCTTTCATTTTTTATGACTAAGCTCCTTGAGAAGACCAGCTACATTTAGTGTCTCTATTTCTTTTCCTCACATTCTTCTTAATTCTCTATAGTCTGGCTTCCCATTTTGTTATCCAACTGAAACAGTCCTTTCCAAAGTTACCAATGATCTTTTAGAGTAGAATCCAATGGCTTTTTCTCAATTCTCATCTTTTTTGTCATATCAGCATCCTGAGAGCAACATTATTGATCACCCTCTTCTTCTGAATACTTTCCTGTCTTCAGGTTTTCACCCCCTCCTCTTACTGAGTTTCCTCTGCTATCTTCATGCCAACTGTGAATATCTCCCAAGGTTCTGCTAAATCCTCTTCTTTCTCTGTACTATTTCACTTGGTAATTTCGTCAGCTCCCATGGATTCAATTGTCATCTCTATGCAGATGATTATAAAATCGATATATCCAACCCTATTCTATCTTCTGGCCTCTCAGATTTCTGATTGCCTATTAGAGATATAAATTAGATATCCCATAGACATCTTAAATTCAACATGTCTAAAACTGAATTCATTATATTTCCCAAAAAACCCTCCTCTTTTCCTATTTTCCCTATTACTGTTGGGGATAACACCACTCTCACATTCATCCAGTCCCACAAATCAAATGTCATCCTCAAAAACTCACACTCTCATCCCTTATATCAAATCAGTTGCCATGGCTACTGATTTTATCTTCATATCTGTCATATATTTTTTTCTCCTCTTCTTCTCCAACCACATTGGAGCAGGCCCTCATCACATCACATCTATACTATTGCAATAATAGCTTTTTTAATTGCTCTCCATGGCTTAAATCTACTCCCATTCTAATTCATTCTCCACTTAGCTGTCAAAGCAATCTTTCTAAAACTCAGGTCTAACGACATCACCTTCCCTATCCCCTATTCAATAAACTCCAGTGTGTCCATATTATAGCTAGGATCAAATATAAAATCCTCTGCCCTTCATAACCAAGACCCTACCTACTTTTCCAGTTTTCCTAAATCTTATTCTCCTCTGGGATTCAGTGACACTGGTCACTTTCTTTCCCTCACATAATACTTACGGCATCTATTAATGCTACATTTTCATTGGAATTCTCTTCTCCTTCATATTCACTTTCTAGCTTTACTGAATTTCTTCAAGTCCCAACTTAAATCTCATCTTCTGCAAGAAGCCATGTCCACTCTCCCTTAATACTCGTGCTTTCTCTCTCACATTTCCAATTTATTATGTGTTTGTATTTGTGAGAGAAAGAGACAGAGAGTAGCATTTGAATAATGTCTCTCTCAGACTATGAGCTCCTTGAGAGCAAGAATTGGTTCTTATGGGGTTTTATCCTTCTTTGAATCTTTATAGTTTAGAACTATACCTGACACAGAATGAGAATTTTCTAAATTCATATTGAGCTGAATTGACTTTAAACAATCATTTTAGGTTTGGCAACCTTTGACATGTGCTATGAGGATCTTCAAACAAGATGATTCCCCAAAGAGTTATATTGTCTAGACATCCAACACTCATGTCCACAAAAACCTGACATTCTCCCCATAATGGATAATTATCAAGAAATCCAATGAAAAGTACTGGAAGTGACTTCTTCAAACCAAGATCTGCATTACATAAACATGTCACATCACCATCATCATACAGAAGCCTAAGGGCAATAAGAAATGGGGCCTAGAGCAAAGCCAAGGAAAGTGCAAGCAAACAAACTGGCACTGCACAGGTGGAAATAAGGCAGAATACACATGTAGCAGAGGTAACAAGAATGGAGTCCTACCTCCTAAGAAAGCCTCCGTGGACAGAGAGTTCCAGAATAGGGATAATCCCAGAGCAAGACTCTAGAAAGAACTGACAGTCCAAAAGTCCAGAGACTCCTAGGTCCCTACAATTATGATCTGAGAAACCATAAAGGGCCCTGCTCATGAATGTCAAATACTCATGAAAAATTAATATGTTAAAGGAGGTAGAGGTCAGTGCAGGACCTCATGTGAAGACCTAGAAAAGCTAATCACCTCCACATAAAAGCTTCAGAAAATGAGAAGTTGAGTCCTAGTCCTGACCCAAATACTAAGTTTATGAATTAAAACTACAGAGATAAATAAACCAGAGAGAGAGAGAGAGAGACTAAGAGACTAACCAGTATCAAAAAACCCACTTAAATTAAAAAGATATATCTGCAAGATTCAAAAGAAAAAAGAAAAAGGATTTTCCCCAAGGATTCATAAATAGCTAGGAAAAAATAAAACAAGGTATAAAAAATGAAATAAAATCTTCAGAGGAAAAATTAGAGGTGAATAAATAGTTTAGAAAATGCTAAACTTTATATGAATTATAAGGAATCCCTGAAAACTAAAGGGAACCAGAAACCAATGCCTCTATGGGACAGCAAGGTATATTAGAGTAATTAAAAGATTGGAGAATAGGAAAAAATATAAACTAATATCAAAACAAGAATGATCATTGAAGAAGACTCTCTGAATAGCATGATTTTTTTAAAAAGTTTAAATATATTTCAAGGAGTTCCTTTATAACTGCCTGCCTCTGTGGGAACCAAAGGAAGAATTTTTAAAATATACTGATCATTTTCTAAGGAAAAAAAAAACGTGAGAAAAAGTCCCAGAAACATCATTGCCAAAATCCAGAGCTCTCACATCAAAGAAAAAATGCCACAAGCATCCAGAAAGAAGTCTAAGAATCAAGGATCCACATTCAGGATTACATAAGACTTGACATCTTCAAGAACAAACAAGAAGAGATCTTCAAATATAATGTTACCAAAGGCAAACTACAGGCTTAAAATCAAAAATAATATCCCTTAAAGCTGAATAAAAATCCTACAGGAGGAAAATATCCACTTTTAATGAATTTTTCTTAAGCTTTCAAGAAACTCTGATGAAAAGACTAGAGCAAAGTAGGAACTTTGAAATATAAACCCAAAACCTTGATAGGTAAATGCATTTGGGCAATTGGAAAGATCTTTATGATGATATAGTGCTAACATTACAGTTAAGGGAGAAAAAATAAGTATCCCATTAGAGTCTTAATGTCTTCAAAGGGCATTCAAGAAGTTGAATAAGAAAAACTGATTCTGTTCTGTTCTGTACACATGTGTGTGTGCAGATCTTGATTTGAAGAAATCACTTCTAGTAGTTTTCATTGAATTTCTTGATAATTATTTAGTATGGTGAGAGTTTGAGGATTTTTTGTAGATATGAGTATGGGTAAGCTGGACAATCTGTCTCTTTGGGGGGAATCATCTTGTTTGAAGATCCTCATATTGATTCTGAAGATGGGATGAAAAGGGACAGTAAAAGGAGGAATATACCAATAAAGAAAGAAGGAACAAAGGGGTGGAATTTGCTGTTTCTCATAATTGGAATTTGTGAGAATATACAAGTGTGAAGAAAGGACAAGAAAGTGTTGGACATATATAATGATAAAGAGTTTGATAAGACAAATACATCAAACTCAAGAAATAAGTAGAGATAGGTTATAGGGATGGAGTTAAAAGGGAGTATACTACGAGAATAGGCACCAGCAAAATAAATTTCTTGAGAATGAAGGGGGAATCACAAGATAAGGGAGATAATCAGAACAGAATCTAAAGGAAATGCATTCAATTAGGCAATGGTTGAAAAAGTTATGGTATATAGATGTAATGGAATATTATTGCACTATAAGAAATGAGGAAAGAGACTTTGGGTTACTATGAACTCAGCACAGTTACTAGAACCAGGAAAATATTCATATAAGACAACAAAATTTTCAAGAAAAAATAACTTCAAAAGATTTAAGAACTCTAATAAAAGTAAAGTTCAACCATGTCTCAGAAGGACTTGGGAGGAAACATGTTAATCACCTCTTGACAGAGAATTGATGAACTCATAGTGGTGAAAGAGTCATATATTGTGTGGATTCAATTTGCTTGACTATGTTTCTTTCATTCTCTGGCATTCAGTGCACTGATGGGAGTTGTAGAGGCAAATGCTAATAAATAAGGGTAAAGCAGCACAGAGTAAACTTCAGTTTATAGCAGAGGTCATTGAGCCTAATCCTTTTTTTACAGATAAGGAAACTGAGGCCCAGAAAAGTGAAGTGATTTGCCCTGCCAGTGGTCACAGAGTTCATGGGCTCTCTTTGTACTTTTAATCACAAACTCATGATCCATATGTGATGAAACTGAACATTTACTAAAGAATGTGTATATTGAACACTTTTCAGTGGCAGATAAGTGGTCATTTGAAGCCAGGTTAAGTAAGTAATGGAGTAAGTTGGAGTAAGTAAATGGAGTAAATTAAATATCAAGCATTTGGATTCATAAACAATAGAAAGCTAACAGAGGATTTTGAGAGAACATTGAAAAAGAGATTTTTTAGGAAGATTAATATAGTTGGTTATGTTAGAATGGACTACATTAATCATAATAATTTATATAGCACTTTTAAGGTTTGCAAAATGCTTTATGAATATTAGCTCATTTTATATTTAAAAATCCCTGGGAAGATAGGTATTATTGTTTATTCCCATTTTCAGATGAAGAAATGGAGGAAAAGAGAAGTTAAGTGATTTGACTAGATTTACATACCTAGTAATTTTCTTAATCTGGATTTTAACTAAGTCTTCCTAACTCCAGATCCAATACACTTATCCACTATATCACCTACATGCCTGTAGACCAGTCAGAGAGACTAGGGAATATGCTATGCAATATTCCAGGAGCAGCATAATGTGTCAAATGATATGATAATGAAGAAACTACAAAAAACATTTTAAAGGAAGAATTAAGAAAACTCTTAATTGACCAATTAAAAATGGGAAGTAAAGGAAAATGTAAAATGTTTAAGCTGAAAGATCTTCCAGCCTAATCCCACTCCCACCATTTTATGAGTAAGCATCATCTTAGTCTTTAATAAAGCTCTCAAGTAAAACTTCAAGTAACCCCATAATGAATAATAAATGAGCTAATAGCCATCAAAGGAAACTTATTTATGTCAGAATTCAATGGGTTTGGGGCATGGTCATAGAGATTTGGTCAAAGGGGAAAAACTTGAGAAATGGTTTATTCTCCATTAATTCAAATACTTTCCACTTTCAAGAGGGTTCAACTAGAGTACATTGCTATAATTCTGGAGATGAAAGTAGACTCATGGCAGGGAGAAGAGGTCAATACTCTATTGATCCCAGATGCTTTCCCTTACTGATAGACCCTCAACAATAATTATGGTCTGAGGAAAATAGAAAAAGAAGAATAGTTGTTTTGACTATTTATAGGTTTAAGGATGAAATAATTAGATTGATTCTGTGTCTCAGAACTTCATTCTGAAATTTAGCTGGCCTGTAGTGAGTTAAATTTAGAAATCCAACTCTCCTGTTAATCACTGTTCTTTTTGTTTGTCAGGGAAATCTGTTACCCTTGAAGGAAGCAGGTGGACACCAGGGAGTCTGGTCTAGTATCTTTATACGACCAAGCTATCCTTCAAACATGTCTGGTTTGTTATCCAGAGAAGTCTGGTCTGCTATCTCTGTCTTTGCAGATGCAGCTGGCCTCAAACAATGAACATTTTTCAGTCACAGGAGGAAGGAGGGGGTTATTGCTAGCCCTCATACCTAACTTCCATCCAATCAAATTTTTCCCATCTATGATGCTAGCTTTCCTATTTTCTATACCCTCCAAAACTATAAAAAGCACTGCGTACCTCTTAGCTTTGGGGGAAAGCTATTTATAGGTAAATTCATGCTGTAATAATAAATTGATCATGCTCAGAACTTTGGAATAAATTCTTTCTGCTTTGCATTTTTGTTGGATTAAATTAAACTTGTTTTATGATCAATATATTGTTAGCCTAAATATTTGCCTGGGAACTGAGAACAACTCTTACATTTTCTGTAAATAATTCCACACAACTCAAATTGTTACTTCCAAAGAAAATGCTAGGTGAGAATACAAACCAAAAGCATTGATCTCAGGGTGTGTAAATCTGGAGCTTAGGAGTTAACTGGACTACAGCATAATCAAAACACTAAAGGGAGCTATATTAAGACTCAATCTGTAATTCTATTAGATGCAACAGAACAATTAAGACAGCAAAATACTATGCCTTGGCTATTCAGATATCCAATATAGTTACAACAAATACTGAAGCTTTATTTAATTCCTTTTTTGGTTTGTAGCAAAATGTTTAAAAAAAAAAAAAAGCCCATCCCACACCAAATGACATTACCTCATTCGGTACAGTTGTAAATATTGACTAACATTGTAGATAAGATAGTGAGAAGTCACTCATTCTTATTCACAGTTTTTCATATATCCATTTTACTGAATCACTCTGGAGCCTAATTACTAATTCACTTGGATTTTTTTTTTTTCTATTTGAACCTGTGATAAAGGAAAGACAAAATAACTAAGGAAAACAAAGTTTTGATCTTCTGAGCATATTGACTTATTTAGCAATGCATGGCAATTGTCAAACAAATTGGGACTGAGAGCCTTCCTCAGCTTAGGGCTGGACCACGATTACATTGGGAAACAGACTGCTATACATTAAAAATAACCAAAAATACCAATTAATTAAAAGGAAACAATACAACATTAATAATCTGATTTCTAATTGGGATAAAAAACTTAGTGACTTTTCAAGTTGGGAGGGGAAGAATGCAATCAGAAAAGGAAGTGTCTCACTCCCCAAATTGTCTTAAATAATCAAAAGAATGTGGTAATAATAATTGACTGATCAGGATGGGGCCAGTTTTCACATAAGATAGATGGGTTGCTTGAGATGTACAATTTTAAGAAAGCTATTTGCAGCAATCTTTGGATTTGACTGAATTTCCAATTGGCATAACATAGTTCCTTTTAAGTAGCAAGTAAGGGTAGTTTAGTTTCCCGGCCACATCAAGCTGGGTTCAAACAATACAATAATTGATAAATGGTCAAAAGATATGAGCAGACAATTTTCAGATGATGAAATTAAAATCATTTCTAGTCATATAAAAAGATGCTCCAAATCACTATTGATCAGAGAAATGCAAATTAAGACAACTCTGAGATACCTTAAGATGACAGGAAAAGATAATGAAGAATGTTGGAGGGGATGTGGGAAAACTGGGACACTGATACATTGTTGGTGGAACTGAGAATGGATCCAACCATTCTGGAGAGCAATCTGGAACTATGCCCAAAAAGTTATCAAACTGTGCATACCCTTTGACCCAGGAGTGTTTCTATTGGGCCTATATCCCCAAGAGATCTTAAAGGAGGGAAAGGGACCCACATGTGCAAAAATGTTTGTGGCAGCCATTTTTGTAATGGCAAGAAATTGAAAACTGAATGGATGCCCATTAATTGGAGAATGGCTGAATAAATTATGGTTTATGAATGTTATGGAATATTATTGTTCTATAAGAAATGACCAGCAGGATGATTTCAGAGAGGCCTGGAGAGACTTGCATGAACTGATGCTAAGTGAAATAAGCAGAACCAGGAGATCAATATACACGACAACAACAAGACTATACGATGATCAATTCTGATGGACATGGCTCTCTGCAACAATGAGATGATTCAAACCAGTTCCTATTGTTCAGCAATGAAGAGAGCCATATACATCCAGAGAGAGGCCTGTGGGAACTGAGTGTGGACCACAACACAGCATTTTAACACTTTCTGTGAATATTTGCTTGCATTTTGTTTTCCTTCTTAGATTGTTTTTTTTTTCTCTTTCTAGATCTGATTTTTCTTGTGCAGTAAGATAACTGTATAGATGTGTATACATATATTGGATTTGTCATATAATTTAACGTATTTAACATATATTAAATTACCTGTTATCTCAGAGGAGAGTGGGGGGGAAGGATGGGAAAAATTTGAAACAAAAAAAATTTTGCAGTGGTCAATGTAAAAAACCACTCATATGTTCTGTAAATAAAAAAGCTTTAATTAATTAAAAAACAATACAATAAGATTTTCTCCCAATTCCCTACAATTGAATAAAGCTTTCTCAGAAAATATAAGTTGGACTAGTCCCATAACTGAATAGAAAGGGAACTGAACTAGATCCAGAATTGTGTCACAACATGGAGTCAGTAGGGACAGCTAGGTGGTGCAGTGGATTGAGCACTACCCTAAAGTCAGGAGGATCTGAGTTCAAATCTGATATCAAGACACTTAACACTTCCTAACTGTGTGACCCTGGGCAAGTCACTTAACCCCAATTGCCTCAGCAAAAAAAAAAAAAAAAAAAAAATGGAATCAGTGTAGTTTACACATTTCCCACAATTAACCACTTTCTGTCCTTATCCCCTCGATTCCTTCAATTTTCTCCTTTCTTCCTTTTGATTTATGGGGGAATGGGTAGCCCATTCCTCCCATGGATTACTTAACTATCAGTCAAATTTAAAGATTTTTTTCATATACTCAGAATTACATGTCAAGTTATAGATCAAATTATTTAGAGGTCTCATAATGGGCTAATTTTGAGAATAGAAATTTACATGACAACAAGGTAACCACAAAAATCTAAACATAAACATAAGCATCATGAAACAAAAGTACAAAGCAATACAATAATCATCAATGTTAACTAACATCAAGGGTCCTTGTATATTAATAGCCCATTCCCAATGTCCATTTAATTAGCATATTTTGAGTCTAAGTCTTCCCTTGGACATTTTGAAATAAGTCTCATTCTCAGGGCAGCTCTGAAGGGGATTATGTTATTTTAGTTACGGAATATTTGAAATGTGTTTGTTGGGCCCAAAGCAGAGGAGAATGGTAAACTGTGATCTCCTTGTGTTTAGTGCTTGCGTTTCAGGCAACAGCAACCTGAGCTCATAGCATCCTCATTCCAGGAAGGTAGGACAATTGTTTCTTTTAGAGGCAGATAGGTGGCTGATGATACACTAGGAGTCATTAAGCCTGCACTCAAACACTTGGGCAAATCCCTCTATGAGTCTTAGTTTGTTCACCTGAAAGATTAAGGCATTGGACTGGATGGCTTCCAAGATCCCTTCCCTCCTTAGATCTATGATCCTAATTAGCATAGCCTTTTCTTCTTTCTTATCTGCCACCAGTTTAGACTTAACATAATGATCTGAATGCCCAGAAATCAGGTGGGTTGGATAAAAATTTCTCAGACAATTTGTATTTCAGAGAATTTGCTCAAAAGAATACCACTTCCTTTCTTTTTGTCTTGAGGATTTTTTTTCAAATTAAAAAAAGGCTGAAGTTTTTGTTTTGTTTCCTCAGAGTCAAAGGAAAGTCATGAAAAATTTGCAACATATACAAAATATGAAATACTTACTTTTACATGAGAAGTATCCTGCTTAAATTATAAATATAAAATAAAAATTCTTCATTTGCTTCCAGAAAGATTTGATGGGTTTTTGCAATATCCGAAGGAAGGGAGTTTTCAGAACTACCTTACACTTCTGTGGATTTTAACCAAGTATGAATTACTATGATTGTTTATGTAGCAGCCCTTTAATGAAGTTGGATAATTATGTTTTTGGTTTTTTAAGAAAGCAAGACAGTCTGCAAAAAAAAAAAAAGGACTGATTATTCCAAACAACTGAATACCCATATTTCTATCATCTTAGTCTATTTTGAGACTTCTGACATACTATATTATGCTGCCTCTCAATAAGTATCAATTAATTAAAGTATAATTACCAATAAGCATTCATTAAAGTATAATTAATAAGTATTTAATTGAATTTGCTTCTAGGGTATAAGAAATTTATTAAAATTAAGAATAACATCATCTTAATTTTAAAATTATGGAAATTTATGCATAAATTAAGAATGGCATCATCTGCTGTGCCTCTTAAAATTTTTAAAGGAGAAATGCTGTGATAATTTCCTAAGAGCAGCTTTAATGCTTATCTAAGAAATCTCATTCCAATGCACTTCTGGGGATACAGAAGATAGATATACACAAGGATTTATACTCTTCTTCTGCTCCTAAACCTAGTATAAATATGGTAGATTCTTTTTTGAAAAACATTAGAAACACTAAAAATGTAGGATCTACGCATAGAATGATCCTTCATTGGCATATGTAAGGTGTCCCAAAAGTTTCAGTTCAGGTTTTAGCTTTAATCCTCAATCAATAAATGTTTATTAAGCACCTACTATGTGCCAGATACTGTGCTAAGCTCTAATAAAAATAAGCTAAAAATAGTCCTTGCCCTCAAAGAACTTACAATCTAATACCCACATCTATTATCTATATCCATACATCAGACATATACATGTTTAAAAATTACCAAAAAAATCATTGAAAGTATAATTATATAAATTTCTTTTACATTTGCTGAACTCTGTGAATTCTGAAAAAATAATTTTTATTTTATTTAAATTTTCTGGACAATACATTCTCAAGCCAAAGGATAGGTAAAAGATGTCTTCTTGGTTGGCTACTTCAGTCACCTGATCTCCAGTAGTCTTTCTTTTAACATCAAAGCTGTCAAAAATACATCAAGACCTCTTTATTTGGATTATTTTAAGGCTAGGGTTTTAATGCAATCCTTTTAGTCACTGAGTAACAGCTGATGGAAGTTTTTAGAAAGTACAAAAATTAACTAGAGCAAGACTGTGATTATATTGAATTTTCATAAAAAAGCTATTTTAGATAATTAACCTTTCAAATATTGCTTTTTGCATGTTTGTAGTTTTATACTTTGAAATTATTAAAACTGCACTAGACTTTTGGGACATTATATATATACATTTACTGTGTGGATATACATATATAATTATATATGCTATTATTTATTTGTTATATTTATATTTGTATTATACATAGTTCTACATTTTATATTATATATTATATTATAATATATTGTGAATTTTACTAATATTTAGTATTTATAATATCTGACTATACATAAAGTAAGTTATTTTCTTTGGTATTTTTGTGCTTCTTTTACTAACGTGTTAAATCTTTTTTCATAAATTTTTTGCCTTATTATTATTATTCCTTTTTCTGATTTTTCCTCTATTACTCCTATTATGCATATATATAGTATATATAGATGCAAATGTTTTATACATATGTGTGTGTGTATTGTGTGTATCTATGTGTGTATATGTATACATATAGGCAGTTCTATTGTACTTCTCTAACTCATCATAGGGCAGTTAGGTGATGCAGTGGATAGAGCACTGGGTCTGGAATCAGGAAAACCTGAGTTCAGATCTAGTCTCAGACACTAGCTGTGTCACCCTAGGCAAGTCACTTCACCCTGTTTGCCTCAGTTTCCTCATCTGTAAAATGAGTTGGAGGAGGAATTGGTAAACCACTCCAGTATTTTTGCTAAGAAAACCCCAAAAGGGGCCATGAAAACTGCCACAATGGAAAAACAGCTAAACAACAACATGCTCAGTATAGGGTTCTCAAGGCCAATAGATATCCTTGTAGTCCTTTTCCTAAAACCTTTCTAATTATATTCACCAATACTTTCATTATTATGGGGTGTAATTCATCTGCAACAGGTGAGTTGAATAATTCAAGATAAATGCTATTTATTTTAATATTTCCTTACTTAGCTTGGAAGGGAGGATATAGGTGACAACTCTAAAGTTCTATGATTCTATATCACTTAAACCTCTTTGACCCAGTCTGTAAAATGTAGATAAAAAATGTATTTACATAACTTTGCAGGATTGCTATCCAGATTAAATGAGAGAAAATGCATAAGGTGCCTTATATTAATGTATTAGTTTTATTAGACAGAGAGAGCTGTGTTACTAGAAATGTTCAAGCCTTAGGGTATCTTCTGCCACGTGGGAGTCACCATTATTTCACAGGAATGAGGAATAAGCATCAGTCCTGCAGGTACTGCCCTTCTTGAAGGTATATTCTTCTTGGCAAAGCTGTTCCCACATGTATGGGAAACTGCCTTTGATGCAGGCAAGTGCTCACTAAGACTCTGGATTGCTGCCTAAGTAGGTATTTGAAGCCTTGACACTTTGATAGAAAGCAACATGGAACTGAGAAAAAAAAACAATCCCAAGCAAGAATCTGAAAGAATCCCCCCCCAACAAATGAACTCTAAAAGTGCTGAGTTATAGAATAAGACAGTGGATAAAGTGCCATACCTGGAGTCAGGATGATTTCCTGCCTCAGATACTGGATACTAGTCCTGGACAAGTCATTTAAAGTCTGCCTCAGTTCTGATTACTTTACAGTGGGGGAAATAATAGTATCACCTTCCAAGGTTATTGTGAGGATAAAAATAAATATTTATTTATAGAATCTTTTCTAAACCTTTAAGTATTATATAAATGTTATCTATAATAAGTACAAGGATGATTCTCATCAACTAGTTTAAATTCATCAGTTTATAGGTGAGAAAACTATGGTACAAAGAAATTAAATGACTTATCCAAGTCCATAGAAGCAATAAAAAACAGAACTGAAGGAAACAGGAAAGAAAAAATACCAAAATGGTAAACATTAAAACATCAGAGTCAGAACTAGAGGGGACTTTAGGGGTATCTAGTCAAATGACTCCTTGACCTTGACATTGTCCCTAAAGCTAGACCTTGGAGAGCAGCAACTATTTTTCTATATTTCCCCAGCACTTCGTATAAAGCTCTATACAGAATTTAATAAATTGCTTTTTCAAGAATTCATCAGAAACCTTCATCACTCGCCTTGGGTTATCCCTCTGCAGACCATGTCATTCCCTCTCTATTCCAAGTGCCCTGCTTTGGGAAACAACCAACCGAAGATGCTTGAAGTTCAGCCAGGAAGGAATCTTTCTTCCGACCACAGATGAAGACTTGAGGCTGTGACTAAGCCCAAGGATTAAAGGTAAGTCCAGGCCAACTCAGTGGTGTATACAGTCAATATCCATTCTACTTCTTGTAAAGAGAATTCAGTCAAGTTGAGCTATAGAGTACTGTCAAAAAACCACTTCACGGAAGTGCATCTAATCATTGCTGGGAAAAGTACCAAAGGCAATCAAATCAGAACCCTAGCAATGTGGGGAGCATGAGCCAGAATGTCAGCACATTCTCTGTGAGCATTTCCATCAACCCTTCCTCTGAGGGAAGGAGTGCCTGTGTCAGGATATGTCAAGTAAAATTTTAGGACAATGGCCAACACACATGCATACAAACTATTACTCACATAATGACATTCCAAATGTCAACTGAACTGCAAGATAAAATAAGGCAACAACTGTCTTGGAATGAATAAACACTTGTGTGGACCACATTTTTATATTCACATGCAGCTACCATGAAGGATGTTCAGAACAGAATTCAAATGAAAAAGTGATCTCCCCATAGATTGTGGTGTTCTATAGAATAGGATGACATTGTGCTGTTTCCATTTAAGTTCTGAAATGCTTACTTCAGAGACTCCTGAATGAGATCAATAGTCATTCAAATGCATTCAGTTTTGCAATACACAAAGGAAAAGCCAAGCAGATGAAAAATGCCTGTAATCCAGTTCTGGTATGCTGTTGCATGGACAGCCTATCATAGAACTGCTCTATAAAAAAATAAAATATATATATATCTTTGATAGACACCAAAGCTGGGTTATGAGATGAGCTCAGGACTGGATAGGAAGAAAAGAGAGTAATCATTTGCCTTTTAAGAATTTACAGATCTTTAAAGATCTTAAGATTTTTTTAAATTTAAAACTAAATTTTTTTTTTTTTAGTGGAAGCCTTTTCTAGCTGGGGAATGGCACTTCTAATCTTATTCAAAAAGAACATCACCTCTTCAAATGCCCATACCATCTACAATCATAAATACAATAAATTTTATAATTTCCTGAACTTGACCAGAATAGTTCTAATTCTGAATTCAAATATCTCAAGTCTGCATGTGATGCTGCACCAAGCCCTGCTTATGTTGCTTTTGCAATGTAAATAGAACCCTTTCACTAGGAATTTAAAAGACCTAGGATTTAATCTCAACAATAAACAGGCTTTTATTAAGCACCACCTATGTACCAGAACTGTGCTCAGCACTGGAGATATAAAGACAAAAATTAAACTATCCTTATTTTCAAAGATCTTATATACCATCAGGGAAGATATTTACATACATAGGTATGTGAGGAATATACTTATCCCCTCCACTTTGCATCTTTCCCCATCAGTTTTTATTATGTTAACATATTACAGGTCGGCACAAAAAACTAAATAAGAATTTGAGGGAAGTTTTGCAGAAGCTATAGATGATATGAAAAGGGAACAGAGGAAAAATTTAGAAACTCAGAAATGAATAAAACATATATAGAATTATATAATATCAACTAAATTTTATGGTCAGGTATTACAAACACTCCATCAAAAAAGAAAAAAAGATTCAGACTTGTTCTCTGGTACAAAGAGAGAGCCAAAAAATTTCATGCGTATTTTCCAGATTCAGGGGCATCATGCTCCTAACCCCTATAATGTAGGAGATATAACTATAAATACAAGTTAGTTTAGGGAAGAAAAACACAAGTAATTAAGGGGATCTGGAAAGGCTTCAAGCAACTGCTTATGGTGAATCTTGAAAGAAATTAGAAATTCTATTGGTGGAGGTAGAGAGGGAGTACATTCCAAGCATAGGGGATGGGTTCAAAAGCATGAAGATGAGAGACAATATGTCATGTGTCAGGAACAAGAATACCAGAAAAGTAGTGTATCCTGGAACTAGAAAGGTAGTTTGGGGCCAGATTGTGAAGGCCTTTAAAAGCCAGAGTTTATATTCCATCTCAGAGGCAATAAAGAGACACTGGAATTTATGAGTAGGAGAGTGTCATTGTCAGAGAAGCACATAAGAAGAATCATTTTGGCAGCTGGCAGAGGATATATTGTAAAGGGGAAAGACTTGAAAAATAGAAGATCAATTTGAAAGTCATTTTAATGATGTAGAGGAGAGGTGATAGGGCCTAAACTAAAGTGGTAGTTCTTAGAGTATGGAGACAAGGTCACATATGAGGGATGTTCCATAGGTAAAAATGACAAAATTTGGAAGTTGAACAACAAAACATCAAAAAAATCCCCAAGATTAGCCCCACCACCACATCCCCATCTTTCTATTAGATTCCAGGACTGTTCAGGTAGCTGCATCTAAAAAGGATGATCTGGTTTTCCCCTTATTCACAGCTGTCATTGGTTTTCCTGGTTTTTCTTCACTATTTGCCTCTTCCTCAATTCAATTCAATTTAACAAATATTTATATTGACTATGTGCAAGAAGAACCTGTAGAGAATAAAAGATGAAAATTAGAATGTCCTTGTTATTGAGGAGCTTACAAAATAGGCAGAAGGATAAGATGTGTGCCCAGGATAAACCATGATTGAGTGCATAAATGAAGTAAGGATGGTGTGAATAATTCAAAGGAGGAGGGGATCTTAATCCGAGGCAAATAAATCAACAAGCATTTATTAAGCTCCTATTATATGCCAGATACTATATTAGGTTCTAAGAGTATTAAAGACAAAAACAGTCCCTTCCCTCAGAACTTACATTCTAATGGGGGAAATAACATATAATAAAGTTTGTAAGGAACATATGGGTAGAAGAAGAGTAAACTTTTTTTTTTCACTGCTCAGGTTTTTATTTTTAAGGACACCCATATGACAAAATGATGCACCTCAAATTATGAACACAAATTAACAAGTAAATCATTCATTTGCCTGTATTGTGAAGGTCATGATGAAGAAAGGGCAATCATGATATAAACAAATAAGGCAAGTTTTCTATAATTTCTCTGGGAAATCTAAGATTATTCAGCTTTTGGAATGATTTTAGAGCTCCCATGACAGAGCTTTCCTTGAAGAAGAGTAAATTTAAAGGGGAAGACAAATGTTACAGTGACAGGTAAAGATCTGTAGAAGGTATTTGAAAAGAACCTTAAAGGAAGCTGAGAATACCAAGAGTCAGAATTGAGAGACTGTGTGTTCTAGGCATGGGGGACAACAAAGAATGGGGATGGGAGATGAAGTGTCCTATATGAGCAACAGAAAGCATGTCAATATGGTTGGATCATAAGAGGATATGAAAGAGGGTAAAATATAAGACTGGAAAAGTAGGAAAGGACTAGACTATAAAGAGCCTTAAAGGCAAAAAGAGGAATTCATAGTTGATCCTGAAAGTAATAGGGAGTCATTGGAATTTATTGGAAGAGAGGAGGAATGACAGAATAAATCAGTCAATAAGCATTTATTAATCTCTTAGTGAATATCAGAATCTTTGACAAATACTACACATATAAAGAAAGGCAAATCTGTTTTTTAGAAAAATCACTTTAACACCTTTGCAAAGAATGGATTAAATAGAGAAAGATCTGAGGGAAGAAAACCAACTAGAAGGCTATTGAAATAGTCCATATAAGTGGTGATGAGGACTTGAACTAGAATTAGTCGTATAAATGAAGAGAACACATGAAAGTCCAATTTAATAGATATTTCATTAAATTAATAAAGATAGTAGTTAAACTAGTCATGGAGACAAATAACCTCAGATTTACAAAACGTGCTTTGTTTCAAAGATGTATAAATTCAATTCTTAGATAGATGAATGTGAATTACTTACTTTTCAAATCCTGCAGCTGATCCATGAAGCCATGTATCCGTGGGCCCATCACCAAGATCTCACTGTCCCTGGCAATTCTCTGGGATTATCAGTTGAAGAGAAGAACTCTATCTGAGGCTGTAAACAAATTGAAGCTGTGACCCAAAGAACATTTACTATGCAGCAGCAAATGCAGAGACCTTATCTTTTATGATGATGATTTGGTCATTCTTCTAGCATGGCTGATCTCCCATGCTTGTAGTCTCAGAGGATTTTTAAATGAAAATATTTCTTGGTACCTTTGGGTTATAGAATCTGAAATAAATGGCCTTTCTTTGTTATCCTTTTATATCCTTTGCCATGTGCTATATACACATCCTCCCTCCCCATTTTACAGCTGACCTTGAAGTATTTGGAAGAGGGCTAGAAATAGGTTTACATTACCTAAACCCTTAGTGCCCCACTCCCAAGATAAAATGTCCCATTGATTTAATATATTTTCTTTTTTACTTAATTTTTTTAGGTTATGTGTGTATATTCATTTTTAACATTTCCATATAAGTCATGTTGGGGAAGAAAAATCAGAACAAAAGGGGAAATGCATAAGAAAGATAAAACAAAATAAAAAGGGGAAAAAAGCTTCAATCTGCATTGTCTCCATACTTCTCTCTCTGATATTTTCCATCCAAAGTTTTTTGGAATTGCCTTGGATCACTGAATTGCTGAGAAAAACAAAGTCTATCAAAAGCGATAAATATCTTCTTTACAAAAAGGAAGCAAGTTAGATGATTCTGGTACTGTGGTATGCTTATTGGAAAGATGATAGCAGAGGTATTTGCACCCAGAATGTATTTGCTTCAATAGCAAGCAGTCAGTGACACATTAGCTAGAGTGCTAAGCCTGGAGTCAAGAGCACCTGAATTTAAATCCAGCCTCAGACACTTACAAATTGTCTGACTTTTGGCACGTCACTCAATCTCTGTCAGCCTCAATTTTCTCATCTGTAAAATGGAGGTAATAACAACACCTACTTCACAGTGTTGTGAGGATCAAATGAACTGTTATTTGTAATACCTTAGCGCAGAACCTGGATTGTAGTAGGTGCCATGTAAATGTTTATACCCTCTCTTTGTCCCCTCTGAGGGCATGATAATTAGAATAAGGACAAACTGTGATATAGGTAAAACTTCTTAAATTGTGGGTTGATCATGACCTGAAAGCATAACTGAATGTGGGGGTCACAAAATTATGATTTATCATCAGTAAATGTTTGATTTGTACACTTATTTTATCTGCCTATATACTCAGGGGTAACAAAAATTTCTCAGGCAAAAAGGAGTCAGGATTAGAAAAAGTTCAAGAAGCCCTGATATAAGGGATTCTGGATAAGGTGCCATCCTCTACCAAGGCAGACTGGCACTTTCTTTGTACTTTGGTCTTAGAAACTTGCCAGCACACCCAGAGGTATAGGAGTGTCACTACATCCCCAGAAAAGAATACACCTAGTTTGGCAGAGCTTATTGAGATGTGAGAGAAGCTCAGTTTGGCTACACTCCCCTCTGTCAATGAAAGTAACATCTCCTTTGGACCTTAGAGCCTCTCCCGATTTAGCTCCTTTAATCTTTGGACAAGAGAGAAATACCACTAACCCATGTTTGAAGTCTTTCCAGAGTAGTAGAGTCTGCTGGAATCCACACACCATCAGGATAGCCTTAGGAATCCTAGTTTTCTCCCATATCCTGAGGCAATGGCTGTCTTGCGTGACTGAAATAATCTCACCCCTCACCATCCCTCTCATAATCTCTGGCTTCCTTCAAAACTCAGTTCACAGATAACTTCTGCATAAAACCTTTTATGATCTCATCTGCTACTAGTGCCTTTTCTCCCAAAATCATCTTGTCTACACTTTGTACATATTCTGGATATACTTTTTTAAAAACTTTATTTTATTTGTATATTATTTTTCTAATTACATGTAAAGATGGTTTTCAACTTTCATTTTTGTAAGATTGTGAGTTCCAATTTTTTTTCTTCCTCCCTCCTTTGCCTCTCCCCTCCCAATACTAGCAAGCAATCCAATATGGGTTATACATGTACATTCATTTTTAATATATTTCCATATGAGTCATGTTGGGAAAGAAAAATTAGAACAAAAGGGAAAAAAAACAAGAAAGAAAAAAACTAAATAGGAAAGAAACAGGTGAAAATAGCGTGCTTCTATATGCATTCAATGCCCATAGTTCTCCTTCTGGGTGCAGATGTCATCTTCCATGCAAAGTTTATTAGAATTGCCTTGAATCACTGAATTGCTGAGAAAAGCCACAATTGTCATAGTTGATCATAACACAATCTTCCTGTTGCTGTATACAATGTTTTCCTGGTTCTGCTTGCTTCCCTCAGCTGGATAGACTTTGATATACATATTTTGTCTCCCTTATTAGAATGCAAGTGTCCTGAGGACAGGGACTGATTTGTTTTTATCTTTGTATTCCCAGCACCAAGCACAGAGTAAGTGCTTCATAAGTGCTTCATAATTGCTCGTTAATTAGATAGAGCAAGAATTCTTGGCTTTTTAAGTGTCATATATGGATTCCTTTGGCAGTCTGAAAAAAAAACCTATGGACCAATTTTCTGGATGTTTTAAAATAACTGAATTAAAAGTTCATTTTAGTTAACATTTAGTAAAAAATAAAGACCTATTTTTCCTATTCATATTCACAGACTCCCCAAAATCTATCCATGAACCCAAGGTTAAGAATCCCTGAAATTCAAGAATAAGACTTTAGTGGGAGGGGCAGCTAGGTGATGCAGAGGATAGAGCACCAGCCCTGAAGTCAGAAGGACCTGAGTTCAAATCTGGTCTCAGACACTTAACACTTCCTAGCTGTGTGACCCTGAGCAAGTCACTTAATCCCAGTTGCCTCAGCAAATAATAATAATAATAAAAGACTTTAGTGGGAAATAAAGATTTAAAATTCTGAGGGAACTGATTCCCTATATCTGCAGTTCTGTACAGGGAAGCAGACTTTCTTGATGGAAACCCCAAACCATAGGTCTCTGTTACCTCAGAGCCAACCTAGAACAGCTGCTGTGACATCCACACTGTTCCCAGATCTTTCATTCAAACACTAGAGCTTGGTCATCCGTAGGGCTTTGAAATCTATTTCTGAAAAGTCCCTGTCCTCTCTCTTCCAGGAGTTTTAGAATAAGAGAAGGGAGGCTTGCTGTTCTTCCCAGCTTCACAGACTAGTACACTAAGCTGCTAATAGCTTAAAAAAATCCATCATGAAAGTTCCCCCCACAAGACCACAATGGATATCAAAACTCAAATGTCCAGGGCACAGTCTGACTTCACCACATTTTCTTTCACCTGTCTTAATCTCAGCCAGACACCAAGCCATTTATTCACAATGGTAATCTAATTACATGGGGCTATCAAATAAGTCGTTGCAAAATTCTCCAATGTTCTGGGAACATTTCATATATAGCTAAGCCAATTTTATTATGCTTGTCAAAAGAGTCCCCTAGAGACCTTAATTAGAGAGACAGAAACCCACCTTTGTCCACTTACATGTGGAAAAACTAAATGTCATGAACACAGAATAAGAACAGACTAAGTAATGTTCAAATCCTTCTCTGGATGCTCTTGTTAAGCCCTTTGCTAAGGCAGGATGGAAACCATCCAGACAAGTTTTGATGACATCTCATTTGTACTTCAATAAAACAGACTCCTATTGTAGAATATGACATGTTGAGCAGTAAGATCTGACAACTCCCATGGGTCAGTCCCTTCAAATAATCTATTTCAAGGAATCCTACATGTGAAGGTGCATCTGCACCCTCCTGCCAGTCTAACTATTTAAATGCAAGAAGGTGAAGAGGAAGGATAATAACAGCTCAACTTGTCTTCTGTTTCTTTAAACTCAACTAAAAGCAAACACAGACTTGCTGCCAAAAATGATTATGTCAAACACTGTGAGCTGCAAACAGCCAGAGCAAGGCTAAGAGCAAAGTTTTTAGATGGATCTAGGAGCACTTCAAACAATTTTGAGGATTCTACAGCAATCAGGGAATCCTTTTAAGCTGAACTGGATACCCTGAAAACTTCTCAATGTCAATACGTCTAAACCAAAAATCATTATCTTTTTTTTGCTGAGGCAATTGAGGTTAAGTGACTTGCCCAGGGTCACACAGCTAGGAAGTGTCTGAGACCAAATTTGAACTCAGGTCCTCCTGACTTCAGGGCTGGTGCTCTATTCACTGCACCACCTAGCTTCCCCTAAAAAGCATTATCTTGACCAGCAAATCTACCCCTCTCACAAACTTCTCTGTTGCTAACAAGGACACCACAAACTTCTCCAGTCTCCCAGCTTGAAAACCTTGGTGCCATCCTAGACTCTTAACTCTCCCTGATATCCACACCATTTGCCAAGTCTTGTTTATTCTGTTTCCACAACATCTCTTGCACTACTCCCATTTTGTCCACCCATATAACTGTCATTTGTTTTTTGTTGAAGTTTTTTTTTAATTTTCAAATCATATGCAAGGATAATTTTTCAACATTAATCCTTGAAAAACCTTGTGTTCCCATTTTCTCCCCTTCTCCTCACCCCCTCCCCTGGATGGCACGTAATCCAATATATGTTAAACACGGTAAAAATATATGTTAAGTCCAATATAGGCTTACATAGTTATACAATTATCTTACTGCACAAGAAAAATCAGATCAAAAAGTAAAAAAAATGAGAAAGAAAATAAATTCAAGCAAACCATAACAAAAAGAGTGAAAATGCTATGTACAACTGTCATTCTTATAACAGATTCTCATCATCTTTTCCCTGGGCTGTTATCCTGCCCAGGTTCCTTTGTGAGGTTCTTACCCAGGTAATGCCTTCTCATCCATCATAGATAACCCATAGAACTCTGTGGGAGCCTTCTCTTCTCCCTCTATACAACTTCACTTGGCATATCAGCTCCCATGAATTTAAATAACTTGTCTATGTGATTATTCTCTAATCCCCAGCTTGTTAAACTGGGGTCTGGCATTAAATAGGGGGTTGAAAAATTATAATTTACTATCAGTAAATGTTTGATTTATATACCTTTACCTGGGGTAACATAAAAATTTCTTGGGCAAGAAAGGGTCACAAGTGGAAAAAGCTTAAGAAGCCATACTGTAATCTATCTATCCTACCCTAACTGCTTTGCTGACTAATAATCCTACATAGCTAACTACCTTGCAGATATGTCAAACTAGATAACCAGCAGGAAGCTTAGACTCAGTTGTGTCCAAAACTGACCTCATTATTTTCCTCTAAACTCCACCCCACCTCCAGATTTCCCTATTGCTCTCAGAGTCACCACTATCCTCCCAGTCCCCCTACATGTCAAACTCACTTTATCTCCACCCATTTTCCCCCACCTTCCAATCCAATCTATTGCCAAGCCCTGTCAACTTTACCTTTGTGACATCTCTTTAATGTCTCCTTTTCTCCTCTGATACTGTCACCCTTTTCCAGACATATATATATATATATATAAAATCACTTACTATGTGCCAGGCACTGT
Source organism: Myrmecobius fasciatus (assembly GCA_023553655.1). Classification (NCBI taxonomy): domain Eukaryota; kingdom Metazoa; phylum Chordata; class Mammalia; order Dasyuromorphia; family Myrmecobiidae; genus Myrmecobius; species Myrmecobius fasciatus. The sequence continues at coordinate 47,515 of JAJPUD010009426.1, forward strand.
GCTAAGTGCTTTACAATTATTACCTCATTTGCACCTCACAACAACTCTGGAATGTCAATGCTATTATTATCCCCATTTTACAGATGAGGAAACTGAGGTGAATAGAGGGTTTTAAATTACTTGTCTGGGATCACACAGTTAATGTCTAAAGAACTCTGTTCTTCTGGAGTCCAAGCCTTGCAATGTACCATTTAATGGTCTCAGTCCTGGAAATCATTTTCCTAAAGCACAGATCCAATCATGTCACTACCATCACCATCCCTCTAAGTCAATAAACTGTAATGGCTTTCTATTATCTCCAGGATCAAATGCAAAATGCTCTGTTGTTCAAAGCCATTCATTACCTAGCCTCCTCCTTTCTTTTTACTCTTCTTCTACTTTACTCTCTAACATTTACTCTTCAAACCAGTGATACTGACTCCTAGCTGACTTAGCATTTTTTGTGGAGGGGGCTGTCCATCACACTCAGAATTCTCCCTCCTCTTCCACTTCAACTACTGATATCCCTAGATTTCTTTAAGGCTCAACTGAAATCCCATCTTCGGCAGGAAGATTTTCTCCACCTCTTAACATATTCTTTTTTTAGCAATTTACTCTTTATGTAGCTTATTCAGATATTTTTGTTTGCTTGTTGTGTCCTTCAGATTGTAAGCTCATCCAAGTCAGGGACTGTATTTTGCCTCTTTTTGTATCTCCACCTCAGAGCCAGGAAGCCTCCTTCAATTGGTTGGAATTTGCTGCCTATAAAACTCCAAGAAATGAGCCAGAATATTTAGCTTTGTTTCTGTTCTGTGCCATTTGTCTCCATTTCAGGTATAGGAGTCATCTTCCTGGAGTTGAATTATAGCTTGGAGACAGCTAGATGGCATAGTGAATGGAACCCTGGCCCTGGACTCTGAAGGACCTGAGTTCAAATGTGACCTCAGACATTTAACACTTACTAACTGTATGACTGAGCAAATTCAGCCAAGAGAAGTCAGGGTACCTAAGACTCCAGTCTGAGAGGTGTTTGGACTTAGAACCAGAATTGTATGCTCTATAAAAACTAAGCTAAATTATGAACTTCCCCAAAGTCTGAATATTTGGGGACAGGAAATTATTCTCCCACTTGTTGGGAGAGTAAATATGTACATTTGTGATTATGCCCATAAGAGAGGATTACACTTGACTTTTAAGCAATAGGGACCAGGAAGTCCATCCTTAGCAAATTAACACAAAATTTTCAGATATGGAAGAGTAGGAGTTAGACTAGTTGTTAGTTGTTAGACTTATGATTACTACTGACAGAATTCCAAAAAGGAGCAGATTTAAGGGGAAAGATCATTTGGGATATATTGATCTTGAGGTTCCAGAAAGACACAGAGGTAGATACTTCCCATAGGCAACTAAAGATGTGTATCTAGAGCTCAGAACAGAAATCAAAGCTAGAGATTCTTTTGCTTGGCATTTAAAGCTCTTCACAAATTGATTTCATATCATTTCACCTTCTGTACTTTATATTACAGATACATGGACCTATTTTGCTTTTCAAGTCAAATGATATCAATAGTCATTTATTAAATATCTATTTTGTGTTAGGGATTGGGCCATGCACTAAAAATCTAAAAAGAAGCCCCCCCAAAAAAATCAGAGCTCCTGTTCTCAAGAAATTCATAGTCTAATACTGAAGACAGACAAATAACCACGTAAAAACAAAATATATGTGATAAATTAGAGGTAATCAACTGAAGTGAGAGACTAGAATTAAGAATGATTGGGAACAGCTTCTTGCAGAAGGTATAATGTGAGCTGATATTCCTTTGACTTCCTTTCCTTTTTCTTTTCTTTTTTTCTTTTTCTTTTTTGTTCTTTTTTTGGCAAGAAAATTGGGGTGGATTTGCCTAGATTTACACAGCTAGTAAATATTAAGTGTCTCATGCTAGATTTTAATTCAGGTCCTCCTGATTCCACCAAAGGTGCTTTATCCACTGCCCCTTCCACTTCTGACCTGTAATGCTTTCCTTCCTCATCTGAGATTCACTAGTTCCCTTTAAGATTCATCTCAAACTCCACCTACTCCTGCACAAGGCCCTTCTGAATCCTTCTCCCCATATGTATTTACTTTGTACGTATATTTTGTATTTGCTTGTCTGTGTCCATATTACTTCCCCACAACAATAAATGAGCTTCTTGGAATCATTTGTTGTTTGTCTTTTTATCTTCAGTGTATGACTTACTGCCTGGTACATTGCTGTTATTGTCATTGTTGTTGAGTCATTTTTAAATTATGTCTGACTCTTCATGACCCTATTTGGGTTTGGAAGAATTTTTTGGCAAAGATCCTGGGATGATTTGCCATTTCTTTCTCCAACTTATTTCACAGATGAGGAAACTGAGGCAAACAGGAGTAAGTGACTTGCCCAGGACCAGATTTGAAGTCTTTTTGACACTCTGTCCTAGCACTGGCACTGGCCTGTCACTCTATCCACTTCACCACCTAGCTGCTCCTGGGGCACAGTAGAGCCTTGATAAATTGAATTCAAAAACTGAAACTATGACAATGAAAGAGATTATTAAAGAAAAGAAAAGAGAGAGAGAAGAAATGAACTCTTAAGTAAAGAATCTTGTGGAGAGCCAATAATATAAGGTCATGAAGGGTATAGAGAAGGAATAATGAAGATGATAAAAAGGAAGCCAAAAGTGGACTGTGTCGTTACTAAGATGGTGAGCCTTTAAAGACAGAGACTATTTTTTGCCACTTTTTCTATCCCTAGCACTCAGCACACATTTTTGTTGTTGTTTGGTAATTTTCAGTCATGTCCAATTCTTCATGGCCCCATTTGGGGTTTTCTTGGCAAAGATATAGAAGTGGTTTTCTATTTTCTTCTCCAGTTCATTTATAAGTTTATAAGATGAGGAAATTGAGGCAAACAGAATTAAGTGAGTTGCCCAGAATCACACAGCTAATAAGATGAGTCTTCCTGATTCCAGGTCCAAATGATCTATATACTACACTACCAAATTGCCCTTGCCTGACATATAGAAGGTGATTAATAAATGCTGATTGATTGATGAAGGAGACAGTAAGGTCAGAGGTGTAACAAGCTGAAGAGGTAGGAAAAAGAATAAGTCTTGAGGGAGAAAAAAAGGCTATTAGAATTAGTGATTAAGAAGTCACTCATGACCTGTGAAAGAAGTAGAAGTAAAGTCAACAGACAAATTGCTAAGGATTGACAAAAGACTAGTTGGTGATAATAATTGCCTCACATTTACATCGTACTTTAAAGTTTGCAAAGCTTTTTCCTTCTAATAACCCAGTGAGGTAGGAAGTATGACAAAGATCTCAATGATGTGTGAATTACATGGGATAAGCAATCATTTAATTTATTTTTCTTTTATGACCACAATGGTTATTCATGCCTAAATACTTCTATAGTCATTAGGCTGACTCAAAACACTTGACCTTGATCAGATGAAACTACTACCTCCACCAACTTAATTTTCTGTCAGTTGAATGCTGGCCTTCATGCCATACAACTGTCTCATTGCTCTCACTGATTATGTTTTTTAATCCTGTGGGGATTTGGTTTTTTGATTGTTTTTTAAAGAATGGCTGACTACTCCAAAAAAGTAACATGCAAACTGTGAAAAGATGTTGTAGCAGCTGCTACATTCCAGTCTATAATAAAACCAGATCAGTGACATCAACATGCAAAGGAAATAAAGGTAAAAATTTTAAATAATAGCAAAAAGTTACCCTTTTCTGTAAAACAACCTACTTCATTTTCAGGGGGAAAAATTTATCAAAGGAACCTGGCGGCTAGAAGGGTTGATACCAATTCTTCTAAAGAAATGATGTCAAACTCAAATCCTTTTAGGCTGTACATTGACTTAGAAAACCATATATTAACATCATCTACGATGTATTGTATTTTTATTTATTTCGTTAAGTATTTCCCAATTACGTTTGCTTCTTGAAGCCAATAAGTCTAACATCTCTACTCTACAGTAAGCATAGGCTTCTTAAAATTGTAAAGAAAGGACAGAAAGAAGATTTTTTTTTAAATGCTAACCATTGCTATGACAAAATGCTTGTCATGAGCAAGACAATACAAAGATGGAAAGGGTCATTTTACTGATAATATTCACTTTTTCATTCAGAGTTAGGCCAAAACAATTCTCAGAAAGGTCCATTTGAACTTATAAAATCTGGGCTTCTTCATTATGCCATAAAACATCCACCCCAAAAAAAAATTTGGGCTATTTTTTATGTTTAGTGAATCTAGAAGTCTCATACCCATTAAGGGAATGATAAACTCTGATATATATTGGTATGCTGGGAAGAGCAATTGCTCCAGAATTACAGAAACTCCCAAATGGAGATGGAATACTGCAACACAACCTTGTATCATACCACAAATCACAAAAAATTAAGAAATTTATGCAAGAGCTAGAGATAAGCATGTTTTAATGGCCTGGGAACTTCCCTGATTTATATCCCATTGTCAAGCCTTGACTTGAAAAAATGGTCTATTCATCAAAGGCACACTATATCCAGTGTGATAAAAATGTAGATTCATGATGATGAATTATAGAATATATGTCAAAATCATATTAACTCAATGCCAAATTGTGTAAAACAAGTGAATGCAACAAAAGGAAGACATATTGCATATTTTTAAAAAGTTAAGAAATAAAAACTAGTAAGGTTTATGATATGTCAACATATTTAATTATTTTTTTAACCTAGTGATTTGCACACTATTGTGTTACAACATAAAGAAGCTCAGGAAGTCTAGGAAAATAGTCAAAGAACCTTTAAGGTGTCAGAACATGAGGTCGTTAAGATAAAAATGAATAGAGACATAATATTTGAATATCTTATTCAGACTGGACAACAGGATATTCAGAATAGGAAGACCAAGTGAAAGAATTAGAATAAATCAAAGGACTTCACAATGATTTATTTTGAATGAAGAAGAATGAGAGGTCAAAGGACAAGAGGGCAAGGTCAGGAATTGAAATGGAAAAATTTAGAATCTTAAAATTAAAACAGTGTGAGATGATAAAGTCTAAAATATATGGCTTAAATAAGGGATTAGAGGAGAAGGTCTTTGGAGCTAAGGAGGTTGAAAAGTGATATGTTGCTCCTGTGATGGAGGAAACACCGCACAGAATTCAAGTTAAAGAAGGATTCTCTGTGCATGATGAAACTTTTCAAATGCTCCTTTTTGCAACTGAAATTCTTGTGGTAACATCAAGTACTGAAATATCATAGAACCTCCTAGGAGAAATCTGTAACCATTCCAGAGTTTAATCTAACCATCTACATAGAAAGAGTTAATGTTTGAAAAAAATGTCTATTGCCTATATAAAGACATTAATTTGATGGCACCCTCTAGAGCTTCCCCTCCCACCTCTGTGTGTGTGTGTGTGTGTATCAAATCTGGAATAAACATTATATATGATCAATGAATCCCATAATAAGTCCCAAAATTAAAAAGAAGGGCCTTCAGAAAATTACAAAACACCTTTAAGGATCTCAAGATTCTCCCAAAACAAAGTACCATCTTTTTTAATACCAATATTTCTCTGAAGATAATCAGGAGGCTGGCCCTAAAAACAGAAAAACTCAGGCTCAAGTTTTGTTCAGTTAGGTAGTTACATACTAGACTGTCTGATTCCCTAGGCAAGTTATTCAAATTCTAAGTGCCCCAGGAAACTCCTCAAGACTATAAATTGCAAAGATAGTCAATTATTAAGCACTTATTAAATGATTTGTGTATGCCAGACACTGTGCTAAGCTTTGGAAATATAAAGACAAAAATAGCCCATCCTCAAGGAACTTAAATTTCTAACTATTAAATTGTGCACTATAACTTGGTTAGCTATTCCCAGTCCTTGAGCGTAGTGTTGAAGGAAGCCAGGGAAAGGTCTAAAGACCAGTCATCCACAGGCTTCTTGATTTTTCTCTTTTCTCTGAATTTCTGGAGGAGAGAATGAACCTGATAACTTTACACAATTCTGCCACCAAACCAATTCGCATGCAAGTCAAGACATCATCCTCATGCCATTAGTCTTTGAGAGCAAAAAACAAATAACAAGTTTAAGATGGCAAGGTAAGAGAGCATCCTAAGCATGGGAAACAGCCAATCCAAAGGCACTGAAATAATAGATAGGGTGGGACAGGAATGTAATCTTGGTTAGGTGATTCAATCATTTGGATTGAATGAATCTCAAAGGAGGAGAGGTTCTTAAGTGATGGTAACAGAGGAGAGAATCTGGAAGTTACAATGGAAAACATAGAATATTCTGACTTCCCATTATAACCAGGGAGTCAGGAGATACAGGTGAAAATTACAAGTAGACAGATATCATATGTCAACAGGAGGAAAGGAAAATTCAATAAGTGAAAAAAAAGATTGAAGAAGTGAACAAAGAAAAGTTTACGATAAATACAAAGATGTTAACCTTGGAGCAGGTGTTCCAGAGAGCACAATGAAAGGAGTAAAAGGAGAAGAGAAGATTGAGGGGAAAGGTAATAAGAGAACTGATAGTGGGGAATAGAGAATGGGATGTGTACAATGACAACTTTACCCAGCTATATGGCTTGGTGGATGGAGCACTGGGCCTCCAGTCAGGAAGACCTGAGTTCAAATCCTCCCTCATCCACTTACTCACTGTATAACTTTGGGCAAGTCACTTAAACCTGTTTGCTTTAATCTCATTAGAAAAGGAAATGACAAAAGTTTGCCAAGAAAACCCCAAATGGGGTCATGAAGAGTTGGACACAACTGAAATGAAAGAACAACAAAGTAGGAAAGGTAGATAGAATTCTAATTATGGAATATATTAAATACTAGGAGTTGGAATTTTGTTCTGGAGATAACAGAAAGATTTTTGAAATTTTAAGTAGGTCTCAGGAAAAGAGAAGAGGACAGAAGGAGAGAAAGAATTTGAACTCAAAATTTTTTAAAATGAATATCGAAAATTATTTTACATGTAAATGGGGGAAAAGAAAATATTCAAAAATTTAAGTATGTAAGTAATATAATAAAAGCAGTGATAAGGAAAACTAATTGGATAATAAACAATGATGAATTAGAGTAGGAAAAGACAAGAATTAGAGAGATCAGTCAGAATAGTCACAAGATGATACATTAAATTGTTGGAAATAGAATAAAATAAGAGCAAGATATAGGAAACATTACAAAGAAGTAGGTATTTGATGACTACTGAAGGCAAGGCTAAGAGAAAATTAAAGATCATAAAATCTCTAAGTATTACTGAAACTCCCAGAAGTGAAATTACTTTCCCAAGGTCACTTGAGTAACAGTGCTAGAACATAATGTACATGAGCCCATGTCTCCTGCGATCTTTGTAGAGGCCCTTTGAGACTTGTGCTCTGGAACATGACAGCAATGATGCCTTAATGGAAATAGGATGGTGAGTAACACCTGGAAAGCCCCATACATTTGTTGATTTCTTTAAGTTATAAACAGGAACTCAGAAAATGAGAAGAGTTTTAATGTAAGAGAAACAAAGACAAAGAGACAGCCAGAGAGAGAGGGAGAAAAGACAGAGACAAAGAAAGAGACAGAGACAGGACAGAGACAGAGAGACAGAGAGAGGGAGAGAGACAGAAAGAGACAGAAGCAAAGAGAGACAAATAGAAAGAGAGAGAAACAAAGAGACAGTCAGACAGAAACAGACAGAGGCAAAGAAAAACTAAGTTAGGTTTTATATCTATTAAGTCTGAGCTGAAGGCAGGCCATCTAAGTGGAAACGTCAAAAAAACAGATAAGAGATTCAGTCCAATAGCTTTGGAGAGAGTCATCACTAGAGATAAAGCATTGTGATTTATCTGTACTTTTTCACCTGCTTCTTTTTTTAACCAGTTGCTCATATTTGGGAGGTATCTGGTTAACTTTAGGACTGTAGCCTGTGATCATGAGAAAAGATAAAGGTAATTGACTCATAAGAGGAATCAAATCTTTAATTCAGTCTCATTATCACCATAGTACAGCTATGATTCCTCCCACAAGCCCTTAAACTTAGTATGTGTTCAAATACTTAAAGGATAATGGAAATTGGAAAACAAAACAAGGAAGAAGTCACTTAGTCATCTCCTGTAGATTCAGTTATCAATTAAATTGGATCTTTAAATATCAATCTTATTAGTTGGGATGTATCCTATAATTATGACAGAAAATGACTGTTCCACAGTTTATTATATAGATATGATTTTATTTTATGAGAGAGAAAAATTCATAAAATGCTTTTATTGATTTTGAACAGAATTATTAACTTCAGAATATGTAATTACAAAAGCATATTCCACCTTCAGAATATTAAATACAGAAAGTATTTTTATCCTATATCCCCCCAAATATCTGACATTTTAAGTCACCATTATCATCAACTTTTTTTTTTGTACCAGACTTGCAATTTTACTGAGTATAGTGAATTCCTAATAATGAAATGTCCTCAGCCAATGTATATTGGCACCTCCTTTTATAACTTTTATTTTAGAGAAATGCCTGAGGTACTAAGAGGTAAAATAAGTTATTCAACTTCTTATAGACAGCTTTTATCAAAAAGCAGGACCTGAAATTAGAACTTCCTGACTCCAAAGCTAGCTCTCTGGTCTTTATGTCATATTGCCTTTCCATCAATTAGAAAATGAAGAATATTCTTGGTACATTCCTACTGAATTCTTCTAAATGCTAGAAATATAAGCTGTACTGACTTTGTTAGAACATGATCCATCAGATCTGTGTGTCTAACCCTTAATCTCTCATGAACACTATAGAATATTCTTCAGATAGAAATATCTAAAAAATCAACTGATGTTCCTAACCATTTATCCACTACAGAAAAGAAACTCATTTCTATTCCAATTCTGGCTTCAAAATGCAAATTAAGTTGCTTCTGGCTTCCCATGATATAGTGCCTCCAGAGTACAGTATGGAAATCTTGGAAGAAAAAGGATATATTTGGAACATTGCAAAGAAATCCTTGCAGAATACAGAGGTGGTTTATCTCCCTTTGTTATCTTGGTACAACTTGTAGGACAATGGATATTTTTGGTATAAGCAGCTACTTATTTCCCAGCTTCAGAGGGAATCTACAAAAATAAGAGAAGAATATTTAGAACTCAATAAGTATTAATTGCCTTGATTATAAGAAGGAAGATGGGGGATTTTTTAAAATTAAGCAAAGCAAAGTTTAACAGAAATAAGCTCTACCTTTGTCATATGTCTTTGATTCTTCAGGTCTATATTTTAAAACAGAATGTTTACAATCTTTTTCAAATCAATATTGTATTTTTCCATTTAATTGTGATTTAAAATATCTTTCACAAGGAAAAAGATATAATTTTAATTTATTTAAAGCACAGCTCTATTAATGGAACGAGACCTGTAAGTTTAAATTATATCAAATCTGAAATAAGATCATATACTTTTCCTAAGAAAAGTTTCAAATTTAAATCATAGGCAAGACTACAACAGAAAATTTGCAGAACCACCAAAAGCTCCATAAAGTCTTGAAAGAAAAAAAAAAAAAAAAAAAAAAACACCCTCCTCAGTGGGAATAAGGGATTAGGATCCTCTAAAACATTAAACAGTTTCAAACCACAGTGATTATTCTAGAGATAATTTACATATTAACGGTAAGAGATACAACTAGAAAGTTAGAAAACACAACACAAACACACACATACACAAATATACACACACAGAGGCCCCAAGAATTGACTATAAAAGCTGGTCTTGTGCAATATCAAAGGGACTGGAGACAGGCCTGGAATTTGGAGAGGATGTTCTAAAACCAGTTCACTGACTCCAAGAAACTAATTGTTAAAATTTTAGTATGAGCATTTACACCTTGAAAATCAGAAAAATACTAGAAATAAGCACTTGATATATTGTTTTGTTGATTGTCTAGACTTAAGAATAGTAGTGGGAAAAAAATGTTAATTCAGATTAAATTTAAAGATTTCATTCATGCTCCTCCCCGTCCCAAGAGCTAGTTGTTAAACATTTACCAACATACCGCGGGATCTGGATATTTGACATGTGGACAGCTAAGAGAATGGGTCCCTTAGTAATAATAGTAAGTAATTTACTTAGTAATAGTAAGTAAATTATGATTACTTAATAATAGTAAGTAAATTATGATTACTTAATAATAGTAAGTAAATTATGATTACTTAATAATAGTAAGTAAATTACTTAGTAAGTAATAATAATATAATAAAATAAATTTGAATTAAAGTTTTAAAGATGTATAGACAGGGGTTCAATCAAGTTTGTTTAAATAGTAATTTATATAGCCAGTTATTTGATTATTTTGATTATCTGATTAGTTTGATTAGCTTCCTAGATTCCTCTTTTAGTAGAGCAATTGTTCTATTCTTTTTTTCTATATTCCTCTGATTCCATCTTACCCCCTTCATGGTGCTATGCTAACTCCCCTTTTCATTAAGTATCTCTTTAGAAATTATCTTGAGGGAAGATTATAGTAATTGATCTTCCCCCCCCCAAAGAAGCCATCTATTCAAACCTCTTTGAAGCTATTCTAGAAGTTCTTTTGTTCTGCTTCTATTCATATAGTCTGTCAGCAAGCATTCCTAAATATTTGCCACATGGCAGGCAGCTGTATTAACAGGAGGGGACACAATGAAAGGCAAAAACAGTGTCCTGACCTCAAGAAACTCACAATCTATTGAAGAAGACAGCACATAAATAACTCTGTATATAGAAGATATGTTTACATAGAGTTCAGGTGGAAAGGGTCTGATTTGGGGGATTGGCTGTTTCCAAGTGATGGATTATTTTTTTTCCCCTGACAGGAACAGAAATTGCTCCCTGCCTAGCCCTTGTTCATAGATAAGGCAACTCTGTATGCTGAAAGTTTCTCAACTTAGAGAGTTCCTAGTTGAGGCTTCCGGAAGATCTTGAGACTTGAACTGAACCTAAAATTATATGTGGGAGATGGAGCAGTAGAGAGGTAACAGAAATGCAGTTAAGGTGGGAGCAGCAAAGTGGTACAGTGGTTAGTGCACCTGTCCTGGAGTAAGGAGTACCTGAGTTCAAATTCATCCCTAGACACCTACTATGCTGAACAAGTTATGTAACCATGATGCCTCAGTTTCTTCTCTGCAAAATGAGATGGAAAAGGAAGTGGTAAATAATTCCAGCAAATTTTCCAAGAAAACCTCAAATAAGATCACAAAGAGTAGGGCAAAAATGAAATAACTGAACAATATCTACTGTTAGGAGAAAAATAATTAATCTTTTTCAAGTTCAGATCACATATATTACTCTATCCTATAACCCTGGAATAATTTGATTATTAAAATTAGAGATCCTTCCATCTATAAAATAGGAATGATAATAGCATCCACATCCCAGAGTGGTTGTATATATATATAAAGTGTTTTGCATATCTTAAAGCTCTGTTTCTATTTAGAATCTTATAGATAATTCCAAATACATTATGTAGTTAAGAGTTTCATTTATAAAGAGCAAAGAAAATAAATATTTCACCAATAATATGCATTATTTTGTTGAATTAAATTTGTCCAAGTAGAAAAATAAGATAATCTCAATTTTAAAAAATTATAGATAATCAAGCATAAGTTTTGCTTCCTGAGCTATGGTTCTTGACAGGTTCTGAAAGAGAAGTCCTATAATACTTGGCCCATGGCAATTTTAATGTTCATAAGCATGAATCTCATCCCAATGCAGTTTCAGGGACCAGTACCAAAGGGAAGGTATATGTAGGAGCTGATGCTCTCTTTTTTCTCCTTACTGGCCCTGATTTAAGAAAAACAAAAGAAAATAATTTAGTGAAATGGAACAGCCCTTCAATCTATATGTTTAAGTTATTCACATAGAAGCCCCAATCTGTGATAAATGTTAACACTTTTGTAGGGTAGCAATAATCAACAAAGAAATATTGGTGCTTATAGTAAACAAGTACAAGGCATGAAAATTGCCCTCAAGAATCTTATAATCCATTTAGGGAGATGGCCTAACATGCATGAAATAATTTAAAAATAATATAAATGAATTATAATATACAAAGACGCAAATAAATGGCCAGGGTGCTAATGCACTGTGGAAATTCAGAAAAAAAATAACATCAATGTGGACTGAACACCGAAGCATGGAGACCAATCAAATATGCTTCAGCAAGAGTCTTTACTCTTTTCCCTGATCATCCCTGATGAGTGAATGATAAATGAATGAATGAATGAATGAATAACCCATTCATTCAAGAAACTGACATGCCTTGATGTCAGCATATCTCAAGACCACCAATAATATGAAGGCCATCATGAAGGCAATGATCTCTCTAGATTTATACTTAATTGCTTACTCAAGCCACCCAATCTCCCTCCAACTCTAGATAAATCCATGATTTTTCCTGCCCAATCCCTAGTGTCTCATTTAAGGTTTATGCCATTCGTTGGGTTAGGGAAAATCAACTGATTGCTCTTTAGATTTACTGGTTAATCTGCCTCTTCTATAGAAGCTTCTACAATGGAATATGGTGAAACAAAAAGTAAGAAACAAGCTTGACCTTGGTCTTGCAATCCTAGTATATGATAAGTAGAGTTTGTATAAATAAGCATTTCCAGCTCTGGTTAGTTGGTGACTTCTTAAGAACTTAAGAATCCTACTGTTTCACAATAATGATTTTTTTAGTGTAAAATGGCAAATGAAAACTGACCAGAATTCAGAAGGATAGTAGATATCAGAAATATCTATATTCTTAATGGGACACTCTGAGGGTACCAAGGGAAAGTCAGAAATGCACCTATCTTTCTAAGGAAAGGCAGTAAAAGATTTGAGAAACTCCTGTGTTTCATAATTTCTACCCTTGTGATAGTCCAGAAAGTCTTAATATAGTATTCACAATAGTCAACTTCCCCTTTAATTTAACAATTCATAGAGAAAACTCTTAATATAGAGATAAATGGATAGGTAGATGTTTAGAAAAAAAAGAAAGAAGGAAGGAAAAGAAAGAAAGAAACAAAGAAAAGGAGGAAGGAAGAAAGGGAGGAAGAAAGAAAGAAAGAAAGAAAATTGGATTTTATAAACCCAATTCCAGCTAATTAATTTATTTATGGTTTTCTTCCTTCTCATGGAATGGGTCTTATTATATGTAATAAACCTTTCTTCCTAATTGTTCATTTTTCAAAAGAATATCTCTGAAGAATGGAGACACCCACCTATATGAATTCTGTTTTATATTCTTTCCTCACTTAGTATCCAAATTCCAAATGAAAAGAGATTAAAAGCTGTTCAAAATTGAGCTTAAAAAATCAATTTTATGGGAAATTTAAGATATCTTTTTCCTGAAAAACTTTCATTCATTCTAAATAGACCACAGCTAGATTAATTGATGTTTACAACTACACAAGAGAGCATACATTTTCCTTTCTTTTTCTTTTCTTCTGCTACCCAGTGAAAAGGCTTCAAGAGTGAAAAAGAAAACCCTCTTCCAGGTTGATCAAAGAGGGGAAAAGGTTTCTGTCTAGCTAAGTTTCCAATTAAATTAAACAACCTTTTTATCATATACAAAAAGATAAAGCCAAAACAAAAGAAACAGCTTCTCAGTCTCATATAGACACACTCATACATTTAGAAAACAAATAAATATTCAAATCTAGGCACTTTATATTTTTAAGGATACTAGAATCCAGTTACTTTAAATCTTAAGGGAATAATGAAACAAAAAGATACTGGAGTTCCTTTGCCAGAATTTATAGAAATATCTCCCCTTCACCAACACATATAGACCTATTAACTCACATGACCATGTTATCTGAAAGGTCTAGCTTCTAGCACAATGCCAGGCACAATAGGTACTTAATACTTACGTAACTGATAAATTGCTTGATCTCAGTCCAGGGATCCCAGAATACACATCTCATAATACACAGAAGAGAAAAAAATTCATTCTCACTTTTCCAAGGAATATAATCTGTCCCTTTCAGGGCAGAACTCTGCTGGCTCTGACCAATACTCAGATCATGATTAAGGGCATAGGGTAGATTTGGGGATAATCAGTCCATTGATTTTAATGGTTTTCTTACAGACTTTGCAGCCTGCCTACTATGGGGAATAACCTGAGCATTTCCCTATATCTAGATATTCCATCTGTATCACAGCATCAAAGGTGACTAGGGGCGGCAAAGAAGGGGAACAAATTCCAACAAACTAAAGCTACAAACTAGAACTAATCTTTGTTTATTTTAAACTCAGTCTGTAGTAGATTAATCATTACTCTGGTCACCAAATATAATTTAAAAAACAACTTCAACATCAGCAACAATAATAATACCTTCTGAAAAAGATATAAAAATACTGTCATTAATTAAACTATGAAAAGTGGGGGTCACTATTTCTCTACTTGCTGGTATAGTAAAATTTTTTAGTTCTACCAAAAATAAATTAGTATTCAATGCTATTGTTTTCTAAAAGTGAATAGTTTGAGCTTGTCAATATAGTTAAGATCACAATGACAAAGGCATCACTTGTCCTCTACTAGAATTAAGTGGAGTTCAATTTAATCAATTCTCTTCAAAGTTGTACTTTTGGAACTAAGTTACCAAGATTATGTGAGGATCAATTATGATGGGCTTGGCTCTTTTCAACATAGAGGTGACTCAAGGCAATTCTAAGGTGATTGGAATTGCAAGGAATTCCAAGGTGATTCAAGGCAATTGGGATGGAGAGTGCTGTTCGCATCCAGAAAGAGAACTATGGAGACTGAATCTTAAGTGGATCAAAGTATAGCATTTTCACCTTTGTTATTGTTGTCATTTTTGTATGTTTGCTTGGTTGTTGTTTTTTTTTTCTCATACTTTTTTTTCCCTTTTGATCTGATTTTTCTTGTGCAGTATGATGAATATGGAAATAAATTTAGAAAAATTGTACATGTTTAATCTATATCAGATTGCAGTCCTGGGGAGGAGGGTGGGAAGAGAAGGAGGAAATTTTGGAACACAAGGTTTTGCAAAGGTGAATGTTGAAAACTATCATTGCATGTTATTTGAAAAATAAAATTCTATTAAATACTATTAAAATTAAAAATGAAAACAAAAAGGTTTAAAATTTTATTTAAAAAAGGAATCAACTTGGACATCCTACAGCTGGTCTCAGACAAAATTGTTGTCATCAAAGTTTTTCTTTGAGATCTTTCAAATTCTTTTTTTTAAGTTCCTCTTTGCATTTTCCTTACTTCCTTATTCCCACTTCCTGATATTGCAATGTCTTCCCAAAGTCACTTCCTTCTATTTTAATCCTAAATATTCTCTCAAATAAATACATATCAGTGTTGAAAAGCTATAGTTTTAGTTGATAATATTGAAGATTTTACTCTAAATTTATATTTTAACAGGGGCTCTTGAAAACTGGAATGACTCTGTAATGGTGAAATCTAGGTTGATTAAAAAGATAGTTTATATCAAGTTTTTTGGCCCACATAGGGACTAAATCCTCAACCTTGGGTCTATTGCTATTACACTCTACACAACTGACCTATCCAGTCAAGAAAAAAAAGCTATGATCAATGATGGCATGATGTAAATACAGTTTTCTGATAGACAAATTAGTGTTTGTGGGAATCCCCAGGTCTAAGTCTTCAAGTATTCCTTCTCACTGTCAACTCCATTTTGTACCACAAGTTACATAGGGATGTAAAGACTAATCAACAATGCTCCACAAACAAAGCTAATTTTTTTCCATGATTTCTTTATGTGTAAAGTGACTAATAAAGACTACATAAGACTGAAAAAAAAAAGAGATAGTTTAGGAGTTAGGAGACTTTCCCAAATTATACCACATAAGTAGTTGCTTATTTATGAGTCCATTTTTACACATATTTTTTAGTTCTGATACTCCTCTGTATAACTCAGAGAATAGAGATGGGACTGGAGACAGAGGATGAATACTTATCAGCTTATTTTAGTCAATATGCAACTCGTCATCACTATGTTGGGGATTTTCTTGGCAAAGATACGGCGTAGCTTGTCATTTCCTTCTCTGACTCATTTTATATAAGAGGAAACTAAGGCAACAGAGTTAAATGGCTGGTTCATGGTCATATAGCTAGTAAGTTGTAGTAAGCTAAAACTGAATTTGAACTCATATCTTTCTGACACAAAGCCCAGGACTCACAAAATAATTTTAAAATGAAATGAGAAATACGGAGAAAAAAAAACTTTAAAAAAAAGTCCAAGAAAATCAAAAAGATTATGGGGGGAAAAAAAAGTTAACCAGATAGAAAATATAGAATCTTTAAAAAGAAAATAGGGACCACTAGGTGGTGCAGTAAATAGAGGACCAGCCCTGAAGTCAGGAGGACCCAAGTTCAAATCTGGTCTCAGACACTTAACACTTCCTAGCTGTGTGACCCTGGGCAAATATCTTACCCCCAATTGCCTCAGCAAAATAATAATAATAATTTTTTGAAAATCAGAATTGGGCAAGGGTAAGCCAGTGAAGTTATAAGAGACCAAGAAATAACAAAACAAAATATAAAGAATGAAAAAATAGAACAGGAGGTGAAACATAAGAAAAACAACAGATCTGGAGAACAAATCAAGAAGAGAAAACATAAAAATAATTGGACTACCCGCAGCTGTGACCAGGAAAAGAACCTTGACACACTAATGCAAGAAATAATCCAAGAAAATTAGCCTGGACTGATAGAACAGGAGGGGAAATTAGAAATAGAAAAAATTTACCAATCATCATCTCAAAGAGATTCTTTGTGGAAAACATATAGGAATATTATTGCCAAATTTCAAAACCCCCAGATCAAAGAGAAAAATTTGCAAGGAACAAGAAAAAATAATTTAAACATGCTGGAGCTACAATTAGAATTGTACAGGACTGCTTATCAGCAGTCACTATAAAAGACTGCAGGTCCTAGAATAATATATATGAGCAATAAAAGAATTAGGCCTGTAGCCAAAAATATCTTATCCAGCAAAATTATCCATAATATTGAATGGGGAAAAAAAATAGACATTCAACAAACTTGCAGATTTCCAGGAATTTCTCTCAACAAAACCCAAACTTAATAGAAAATTTAACATATAAGAGCCAATCTAAAACATTAAGTTCAAGGAATATAACATGGACAAATTGTTTTTGTTTTCAAATGGAAATGATTACCATATGTTTAAGACTGACATAAATAATTGGATAGCTCAAAAAAAAAAAAAAGCCTGGGGCAGAGTTGAGCATGATCTGACTCTAAAAAATAAAAACCTCCTAGAAAAAGGTAAAAAGAGTAATTATGTTATACAAATGAGATACAGAGGAAGAACTGACACAGAAGCATTGGAGGGGAAAAGCAGGCTTGTAGTTCTGAAAACCTACTCACATCAGGAATGGGTTAAATAGCAACACTACATATATACCATGAAGGGCATAGTACCCTCCAAAATCTATAAAGAAATAAAGACAGATGCATGAAAGAGGGAATAGGATAAGGTGGGGCATAGAAGGATGTGTAGATTTATTGGGACAAAATGTGCAGATTAATGAGCAAGGGGAAAAGGATAAGGTACAGAAGGGTGTGTAGAGTAATGGTAGTGGTACCAGGTGTGTAGATTAAAGGGATAAAGAAGGGGCAAAGGGTGAGTGGATAAGATGAGGGAGGGATCCATGGGTGGGTGGAGGTTAAGTAATAGGAAGGTAAGTTAAGGAGCAGAATTAAAGTAGAAGAGGTAGCAGGGATAGGAAATGAGATATACAGAAACATCACAACAAGGATCAGGAGTAAAATTTACTAGAAAAAAAAATAGGGACAGTAATCATTGATCTTAGATAACCTCAAACTTAAAGATTCAATCAAGAGAGAAATCTACATTATATATCAGCTATATTATTATTATTTTAGATACATGTAAATGCATACAAGTAAATGCATATGTATATGTGTGTCTGAGTATATATGGGTATGTATGCATGTAGATCTATGTATGTGTGTATATGTATTGGGTCTATGGGTCTATGGATAGGTATGAATGTGTGTGTGTGTGTTTATCTATATGTGTAATATCTGTGCTTAACTCTAGCCTATTTGGGGAAGTGAAGGGAATGGAAGGGGAAAAAGAATAAAGTAAAAAGTGCTCAGCAGAGAACAAAAGAACAACCTACAAGGAAGCAAAGAAAAGATGGATACTCATACATATAATTTCTTCTATTATTTTTTGTGCTTTCTTGAAATGGAAATTTATTGTTTTATATATTTTAAATCCTCCTTGATGTTTTGCTGGGCACATGACAATGTTTTGTTTTGTTTAATTTTTAATTCTCTTTTTTGTCTTTCTTTTTTCTATTCTTTTTTCTTATTTTGTATTTAGTTCAATAAATTAAAAAATTTAAATTGAAAAATTAAAAATTTTGAACAAAATGAATAAATCTTTGTTTTTTGACAAATATTACTTACCAACTTTGACCAACTTTAGTTTCTGAGATATATTTGCTCTCCTCAAGTAGAACTCCTAGATGTGTTTTTGATTTTCTCCTTTTCTTTGCCTCTTCAAGTTCTCCCAATGTTCCAGGATAAGGAAATACACAATGGAAATATATGGGCAATATTTGTGCTTCCTACATTATCTATACAGAGATAATTTGAATGAATAGGAGACAGAAAAGAAGCTAACATTCATATATCATTTCAAAATTTGCAAAATATTTTACAAATATTATTTAATACTCACAACAAATCTGTGAGGTAGTCACTGTTATTATATACATTTTTTTTTTTGCTTTTTGCTGAGGCAATTGAGGTTAAGTGACTTGCCCAGGGTCACACAGCTAGGGAATGTTAAGTGTCTGAGACCAGATTTGAACCCAGGTCCTCCTGACTTCAGGGCTGGTGCTCTATCCACTGCGCCACCTAGCTGCCCCTATTATATACATTTGACTGATGAATTAACTGAGGCAAACAGAGGTTGATTTGCCAAGAATCACATAGCTAGTAAGTATCCAAGAGTGGATTTTTAATTTAGGTCTTTCTAACTCCAAGTCCAATACTCTACCTACTATGCCATCTAGCTATATATAATAGAAGTTCATAGCTTCATATGTCTTTTTTTAAAATTTTTATTAAAGCTTTTTATTTACAAAACCTTCTGTTCCAAATTTCCCCCTCCTCCCCAACATTCCCTCCCCTAGATGGTAAGTAGTCCAATACATGTTAAATTTGTTAAAATATATATTAGATCCAATATATGTATACATATTTATACAGATATCTTGCTGTATAAGAAAAATCAGATCAAAAGGGAAGAAAAAAAACTCAGAAAGAAAACAAAATGCAAGCAAACATCAATAGAGAGCATGAAAATGTTATGTTGTGGTCCACATTTCATATTACTCTCCCTGGGTATATATTTCTATCTTCATCACTGAACAATAGGAACTGCTTTGAAACATTTCATTGTTGAAGAGAGCCACGTCCTTCAGAATTGATCATCGTATAGTCTTGTTGCTGTGTATAATGTTCTCCTGGTTCTGCTCATTTCACTCAGCATCAGTTCATGCAAGTCTCTCCAGGCCTCTCTGAAATCATCCTGCTGGTGGTTTCCTACAGAACAATAATATTCCATAACATTCATATGCCATAATTTATTCAGCCATTCTCCAATTGATGGGCATCCATTCAGTTTCCAGTTTCTTGCCACTACAAAAAGGGCTATATGCAATTGTCTTTGGTTTGTATTTTTGTTTGTAAAGTTTTTAATTAAAAAAATTTACTTGCTTTTAAAAGACAGCATAGATAAAGAATGACCTGATCCTCCCTACCCCAACCCTCAACTGGAGAAGTCCCTTAGCATTTTATAAATGTATTTTTCTCTTTTTGAGGGCTCAAGCTCAACAAGAAGTAAGTAAGTAGATCATTGCTGGGAAAATTTGTCAGAGCTAGGTATTAAACAACTCCCATACTCATGCTTCTATTTTCTAATTTGTTTTAATTTATCTCCTTGAGTTTTCCACTGGATAATGTTGGTGACAGCACTATTCACATCTTCCATTGCTCATCTTCTACAAACAAGATTCCAGCACTCAAAATTCCCTTTGCTCAAACATTCTAGAAAACAAAAGTCAAAAACCAAAATGTGCTACATTTATTATTGCCTATCTCTAGACTAGAGATAAGAAATCTAGTAAATGAGCTTTTGGCATAAGAGGCAAACACTCCTCTTGAAGCAGAAAACATGGCCTCTGGTCTCAACTTTAACATTTTTTGGCTGTGTGACTCTTCATCTCACTGCAGTTCTTTTTCCTCATGTATAAATTAGCCTGATAATCCTTCCTTGACAACTTTACAGGACTTTGTGAGTGAAAAAGTCCTTTTAAAATCTCAAAATGCAATAGGGATATTATTTGTTATGAATTAATTAATAATAAATTAATACTTCAGGGATCTGCAATTTCACTGGCAGGGCCCTTCCCCCAATTGTGACCCTTCTATATACCTTAATTGATTGGTTTTAGAGAGTTTGCTAGTGGAAGCTGCTGGGCATCATAATGAATATAATGATGGGCCTAAAGTCAAGAAAATACAAGCTCAAATCTGATCTCTGATCTTTAGAAGCTACATGATAGCAGGCAAGTCACAAACTCTATTTGTCTGTTTTCTCAAACGTAGAATGGAGATCATGTTAGTATCTACTTCCCAAAGTTATTGGGAGACTCAAATAAGACAGTATTTGTAAACCCCTTAGCACAGTGTATGGCACATAGTGAATACTTAATAAATACTGGTTTCCTTCCTTCCTTCTTTCCTTTCTTCCTTCTTGATTCTTTTTTTCTTTCTTTCCTTCCTTCTTCCTTTCCTTCTTTCCTTTCTCCTTTCCCTCATTTCTGCAGCTGGAAAACTGATCACCCTGAGCCAACCAGCATATTTTTGCACCCAACTAGTGTGATTCCCAAATGACAAACACATGGTCTGTTGCCAAACCCACATCTTGGTAGAACTTGTTAGAGCTTGTGGTTCACTGGCATAACCTTCAGAATCCAGAGCCGCCTTGACAAAAAAAAAAAAAAAAAAAAAAAAAAAAAAAAAAAAAAAAAAAAAAATGAAGCATTGGAGTTTGACATACATGGAGTTTAAAAAAAAAAAAAAAGGGTGGGGGGAAGTTCCCAGGATTATTTAGTACAACCCTCTCATTTTCTAGATGAAGTCACTGAAACTCAGAGAAGATAAATGCCTGGCCTAAGATCACACATATAGTCAGTGACAGGCCCTGGATCCAAAATAAGTTGTTCTTTTCATTGCATTAATTTGCCTTTGTCAACTAACAAAACCCTCTCAGTTAAGGTTCAAATACCCTTGAAAGTAGTTCACATCTTAAATCCTTATTCAACTAACCCTTTCCTTTTTATCTGATACCTTATCAAAAGTTATTAGGATCATCAGATTGGAGGCTGAAGATGAAAGGACTTAATAGGAAAATGGTAGGAATTGATAGAAAAGGATCATCTAATCCAATTCTCTCTTTTAATAGCTGAGGGAATGGAGAGTTCAGAGAAATAAAGACTTCTGAATGATAATTCAACAACTGAGAAGTGAGTGAGGATTACCTAAGGCTCGTGTCCCTTAATGTAAAAGAACTCTCAAGTTAGACTCATAAGACCAGAGTTCAAATATTGCCTATGTGGGTGCAGGCAAATCACTTAACTGGTCTGGGTCTTAGTTTCCTCATCTGTAAAGTGGGGGGGTTGGACTAGAAAAAACTTTTAGGTCTCTACTACTTTTATGATCTCTGATTCCAAGTACAGTAGAGTAATGAAAGAGCTGAGTTCATATGCTGACTCTGATGGTTAGCCAAATCACTTAAACTCTCTGAACCACAATTTATTCATCTGTAAAATGGGCACCAAAAAATACCTATATCACAGGGTTATTGTGAGACTCAAAAGAGATAATTAGCATTTCTATAATACCTACCTAAGTGCTTTTACAAATACTTTTTTATTTGACCCTCAAAATAACTCTGGGAGATGGATGCTATTATGGTCCCCATTTTACAGGTGAAGAAACTTTAAAGTACTTATATAAATATTGGAGTATTCATATTACTATAAATACCACATAGTATTTACATACTATAGATATTTTATATTACAGAAGAAAAAAAGACAGCAGATAGGGAAGATATCATACATAGAATTCTGCTTCACAAATTTGGACAAATCCTCATTATTTTCTTGTTATAATCATGCTACAGAAAAAGTGAGCCCAACTAGCTGATTTTTAAAGAAATAAAAACCAATACTTTCTTTGAAGAAGCAAATACTCCATGGGGCATCTTTTTTTCCCATTATTTTCTTATAGGAGAAAATATGAGTCAGTTAAGTTATTCTACATATCCCTTCTCATTACATCAAGTTAAAGACATGATTATATTTCCACAACTGCTTGAAAAAATCTCCATCACAAAATCATGAAATGTTAGCACTAAAAGGGACCTCAGAGAGAACGGAGATTACCCTCCTCAGGAGAGGAAAGCAAATGCCCAGGACTTACAACTCTTAAGTGAGTAGTGAGGCAAAAGTAAAGGCTTTCACAATTCAGTGAGTAGTGAGGCAAGAAATAAAGGTCTTTATTTCTAAAATATATAGAGAATTGACTCAGATTTATAAGATTCAAGCCATTCTCCAATTGATAAATGGTCAAAAGATACGAGCAGACAATTTTCAGATGATGAAATTAAAACTATTTCTAGTCATATGAAAAGATGCTCCAAATCACTATTGATCAGAGAAATGCAAATTAAGACAATTCTGAGATACTACTACACACCTGTCAGATTGGCTAAGATGACATGAAAAGATAAGGAAGAATGATGGAGGGGATGTGGGAAAACTGGGACACTAATGCATTGTTGGTGGAAGTGTGAACGGATCCAACCCTTCTGGAGAGTAATTTGGAGCTATGCTCAAAAAGTTATTAAACTGTGCATACCCTTTAACCTAGCAGTGTTTCTATTGGGCCTATATCCCAAAGAGATTTTAAAAGAAGGAAAGGGACCCACATGTGCAGAATGTTTGTGGCAGCCCTTTTTGTAGTGGCTAGAAACTGGAAGCTGAATGAATTCCCATCAATTGGAGAATGACTGAATAAATTGTAGTATATGAATGTTATGGAATATTATTGTTCTGTAAGAAACGACCAGCAGGATGATTTCAGAAAGACCTGGAGAGACTTGCATGAACTGATGCTGAGTGAAATGAGCAGAACCAGGAGATCAATGTACATGGCAACAACAAGACTATATGATGATCAGTTCTGATGGACATGGCTCTCTTCAACAATGAAATGTTTCAAACCAGTTCCAATTGTTCAGTGATGAAGATAGTCATATACATCCAGAGAGAGGCCTTGGGAACTGAGTGTGGACCACAACATAGCATTTTCATGCTTTCTGTTGATGTTTGCTTGCATTTTATTTTGCTTCTTTTTTTTTTCTTGTGTGGCATGATAATTGTATAAATATGTATATGTATATATAAATATATATCGGATTTAACATATATTTCTACCATGTTTAACATGTATTGGACTACTTGCCATCTAGGGCAGGGCATGGAGGAAGCGGGGAAATTGGAACATAGGGTTTTGCAAGGGCTAATATTGAAGAATTGTCCATGCATGTGTTTTGAAAAATAAAAAGTTTTAAAAAAAGAAAGAAAAGAAAGGCCTTCATATGTTCTACCTCTCTTTAACATATAGATAGATGGACACATATACATACATATACATTTGTGTATATGTATATGTGTATACATACACATATATATGTATACACACTGTATAAAGGCCTTGTCACTTACCCGTCGACTGGTGAAGACAGAATAGCACTCTTTTATCAGCATTTTTTTGATAGTATCTGGGTCTGTGATGGCCAATACAGGCCGTCTGCCTTCATGAAACCTAGTCCCCAAAACAGAAACAATTCTTACCATATTACAGAAGTAAAGTTTGTAAGTTCTGATATGTTCTCACTATTGGATTATGCCATTAATAATTATAGCTCACATTTATAAAGTACTTGAAAGCTGTCGAATGTGTATGTGTGCATATGTGTACATATGTATTTAAAGTATCCTAAAACAGTTGTAAGCTTTATTAAACTTTTGAGACACTCCCATGAGTGTGTGTGTGTGTGTGTGTAAACAGCATGATATTCCAAAAATTTTAATACCATTTGAGACTTTAATAGACTGTCTGTTCTAAGACACTTTGCATGTAGATGGAAAGAGAGAGACAGGAACAGAAAGACAGACTCAATGCCATTCAGCTGAACTCAGGCCTTCCTGACTCCAGCCCTAGAACTCTAAACTGTGCTCCTAACTGCCAATATATTTTATGTATACTTTGTTATGTATGAAAACATATATGTATAAGAACATACAGTGTATATAATACTTTATGTATGCTATAACTCTATATGATATTCATTCATATTGCATATACAATAAAGTATGTAAAGTACTTTGTAAACCTTATAGTACTACATAAATATTAGAGTATTTTTATAACTAGACAATGAGACAGATTGACAGAAATACCGACAGAGGTAGATATGATAGGTAGATATTTTACATATGTATTATGTATGCATATAAATATATACCATATGTATAATACATGCAATGAAATATATAAATAATATGCATGTATAGTTATATAATATATCTATATGGATAAATCACTATGGGTTTTATATCACTTATACATATATATGTAATATAAACATTTTCATTTTATCTTTCCAACAACTATATAAGTAAGACCTATTTTTTTCTCTCCATTTAACAATTACAGAACTGAAGTCAGGAGGCATGATGTGATTGCTTAAGAATTGCACCATTATGACTGGAATCTAGGTCTTCAAACCTTGATGCTCTTTCCAAATTATCACAATGAGTTCTAGTGAGGAAATCATGCATACTCTTTTAGAAAGGACTACAATATAAAAATAATTAAAAGTGATCTCTAGGCCATTGGAATGCCCATGAAAAAATGGTTCCACTCTAAATTCAAATACTGCCACCTCTCCAGAATAATTTCCTTCCCATAATAAATAATTTTCACTCAGAGGAGCAAAAAGTTTCCACAAAGGTATCACAGGATACTAGATTTCCAAGATGAACTAAACAACATCGATCATATAATCCAATCCCCTCAGTAGTATCATTTCCAAAGAATTTTAGAAGAGTCAATATTCATGTTGTAAAGAGAGCAGGAGCCTCTTCATTATGATTTGGTAGCTTCCCATTTTGATAAAACTGACAAATTCATGAAGTTTTGTAAACTCTGTAGCATGTTAGTCAAGCCTTTGTCTGACAAGGGATTCTTAAATTGAATTCTTAAACATGTTAATTTGTTTGTACTACTAGTCCACAGGAAGATTTGAAATTGATTTCCTATATTTCTTTCAAATAGTGGTGTGGTAGTGTGATGCTATCTTTTTTTAGAATAGTATTTTATTTTTCTAAATACATACAAAGACTGCTTTCAACATTCACCTTTGAAAAATCCTGTGTTCCAAATTTTTCTCCCTCTCTGCCTCCCTCCCTTTCCCCAAGAGAGCAAGCAATCAAATATAGTTTAAACATGTGCAATTCTTCTAAACATATTTCCTTCCATATTCATCATACTGCACAAGCAAAATCAGATCAAAAGAAAAAGAAACACAAGAAAGAAAAAGCAAAAAAAAAAAAAAAAAAAGGGGTGAAAATACTATGTTTTGATCCACATTCAGTTTCCATAGTTCTCTCTCTCTGGATACAAATAGCAATTTGCATCACAAGTCTTTTGGAATTGCCTTGAATCAGCTCATTGTTGAAAAGAGCCAAGTTCAGGTATGATGCTATTTTGATGAGCTGAGTTGTCAGTTTCTCTTTCTCCTTCCTTTTTGTGGGCCAGACTAATTCTCCTGGGAATGACTGTCACTCCAGTCTCACCCTTTGCTCCTCACTTCTAGTAGAAACTTTCTTCCCAAGTCAAAAGGAAAAGAAATTTAAGACTGTCTCAAACTGGGACATTAATACATTGTTGGGGGAGCTATGAACTGATCCAACCATTCTGGAGAGCAATTTGGAACTATGCCCAAAGGGCTATCAAATTGTGCATGCCCTTTGATCCAGCAGTGTTTCTACTGGGTCTGTATCCCAAAGAGATCATAAAAAAAAGAAAAAAAAAGGACCCACAGGTACAAAAATGTTTGCAGCAGCCCTTTTTGTAGTAGCAAGGAATTGGAAGTTGAATAGATGCCCATCAGTTGAAGAATGGATGAATAAGTTGTGGTATATGAATGTTATGGAATATTATTGTTCTATGAGAAATGATCAGCAGGATAATTTCAGAAAGGCCTGGAGAGACTTATGCTAAGTGAAGTGGATAGAACCAAGAGAACATTGTACACAGCAACAGCCATATGTGATGATCAATTCTAATGGACATGACTCTTTTTCAACAATGAGGTGATTCAGGCCAATTCCAATAGACTTGTGATACAGAGAGCTATTCACATCCAGAGAGAGGGCTGTGGGGATTGAATGTGATTAAAGCATAGTATTTTCACTTTTTTTTGGTTGTTTTTTGTTTGCTTTTTTCCTCATTTTTTTCCCTTTGTGATCTGATTTTTCTTTGCAGCATGATAAATGTGGAAATATATTTAGAAGAATTGCACATGATTTACACATATTGTTTTACTTGCTTCTAGGGGAGGAGGAAAGGGAAGGGAGGGGAAAAATTTGAAACATAAGTTTTTTTGCAAAGGTGAATGTTGAAAACTTCCTTTGCATATATTTTGAAAATAAAATGCTATTATTAAAAAAAAAAAAAAAGACTTTCTCAGAACTGCCAAGAAAACTCCCAACATGGTGTCACAAAACGGGACTGTGTAAGATATTTCAATAATAGCTCAGTTATGTCCTCAACTACTACTGAATCAGTTTCCTAGAAGGATCCTGGCATAAGTATCTTATGTTGAAGAATTTTTAAATATGTGGCAATAAAATAATTCTCCGTTTTTAGCTTCAAGCTCCCAGCCATTAAATTACTGGCAAAAAAAAAAAAAAAAAGATAGCCTTTTCTCTCCTAAATATTTTTTTTCATTCATTTCAGTAATGCCTGATTCTTTGTGACTCCATTTGAGGTTTTCTTAGCAAAGACAGCAGACTACTTTACCATTTCCTTATGCAACTCATTTTACATATGAGGAAACTGAGGCAAACAGGATTAAGTGACTTGCCTGGCATCACATAGCTATTAAGTGTCTGAAGCTGGATTTGAACCC
Organism: Myrmecobius fasciatus; assembly: GCA_023553655.1. Taxonomy (NCBI): domain Eukaryota; kingdom Metazoa; phylum Chordata; class Mammalia; order Dasyuromorphia; family Myrmecobiidae; genus Myrmecobius; species Myrmecobius fasciatus. The sequence continues at coordinate 74,843 of JAJPUD010009426.1, forward strand.
AGGAAGATGAGTCTTCCTGAATTCAAGTCCATTACTCTTTCCAATGTGCCACCTAGTTACCCTTGCAAATAATTATCTTCTCACAAATAACAACACACCCAATAAATATATTCAAATTTTAAATGTCTATGATCCATCATAATTGCCAGTTTAAGAAAAGAGGCAAATTTAAAGAAAGGAAAATACATTTTTAAGAAAAAGACTTATACTAGAAAGAAAACTTACAGGAATGACACTACCAAGTTTCAAAATTCCCAGGTTAAGGAAAAC